>JAPYZN010006198.1:0-14027 GCA_030522865.1 Psyttalia lounsburyi | reverse complement strand
CCAACGTGAAAGCCACTCCGTCGTATTGTTTACAGTATCAAGGTTACGGATTGAATGACAACAATCGTGATTCAACTGTCTTCCAATTGAAATCATGAATATCGAACTACCTGCCGCTCTCCTAATCCCCGAAATTCAACCCAACTATTTCCCAGAGATATATTCATTTATATTTAGAGCAGGACAAGAGAAAGATCGACAGAGATATTATAAACGCTCATTTATTATCTGACACTTCATGATTACTTTCGGTACAATAATTCATTGATTTTGGGACAGTCTCGTTGAATTTTTTATTATCATTTATAAACAATAGAATTGCCAATAATTTTGTTGAATTTCTTGGTGAAGAAGCCATTTTTGTTCTAACGAAAGTTGTTCACTCAATAGATTTTTGGGTTTACGTTTCTCAGAGCTTCATGAATTTTACTTGAATTAATTTTCTGGTTTTTTCAATCAAAGAAGAATTGAAAATCGCTGGAAAATGCACCGGTCCCAATGGATTGGTTGGTGTGATGCTGCTCCATCGGACATCCGAGCTAAGCAGGCTGCAGGCTCGGTGTAACGGCTTAGTGTCTTCATCAAGTCAGGATGTCAGATGAATACATCAGTTCTAGCCCAAATGGGGTAGTCACAAAAAAGACTGAACTGTATGGAGTTTCTGTAAGGATCCAATGACAATCCAAATAGATTATCTCAATAAGAGCCTATTCATCATGGCCGTGTGTATAAAAAAAAACTTCAGGATTGTATTTATTAAAAATATTAATTGATCTCGTTATTATTTTATTACCATCTCAGTGAGAAAAACATCTGAAACTTCATGATTACTTTTATTGTAAAAAATTCATTGATCTGATGATGATTATTTTATCATTATCTCAGTGAGAAAAACATCTGAAACTTCATGATTATTATCGTTATAAAATTAATTCATTCGAGGATGATAATTATTCATCATCGCGAGACTGGTTCACCCATGGCCTCTAGGAACTTAGTAGCATCAGCAATTGTCTTCGTCAGTCGTTCCTTGGTCGCCGAACTCTGCTTCTGCTCCAATTTACGTTTCGCTGACTCTATTGATGCACGATAGCCAGTGACATTCCGAAATATCTTAATTTGCTTTTCAACTGCCACCAGCAGGTACTCCCCGGACGCGTCGAAAGTCAAACAGGACACGAAACCTGGGCGGAATAGCAAACGGAAGAGACAAAGATTGGATGAAATTGCACTTGCTGCCATTTTGTTTTGTGTTTCAACTGATAGTAAAATTACCGAGATCCTCGATTGTGGTGTCGAGTTGTCCACTGATGGTGGAGAAGAAGGAGAGGGATGTGTCGTGGCCTATTACCAAGACCTCACCGTTTGGTGAGAGTGCAACTTTTGCGGGCGTTGTATTTTCCCAGGTACCAGATGTCATCAGACGAGGATCCTCACCTTTTTCGTACTCAACTGGGAACAAAATACGAAGGGAACATTGAAGGGAAATAGACTGATGAAGTCAGGACTATCAAAAACAAGCCATTTCACCAGTTGTTACTTCGAGAACCAGAAGTGGTTCATAGAAAATGTAGACAATTTTTTTTAACAACTAACAATGCAAATGTCGTGATGTTGATGTCCTCTTTTCCAGACAAAGAATTAATTTTAAAAAACATTGTTAAATATTTCAATTGAATACTTGTGGTACTTGAATGGAATCCAGTGGTACAAAAATCTTACTCTTGGTATCATAAAATCTGTAACTTCCGTCTTTGGATACCGAGACCATCTGACTCGAATCAGCACAGAAATCAAAATCGTATATTCCTGACGAGTGCCCAGCGAGATCGAAGGCCTTTCCCACTTGCTTAAATTCACCAGTCTTCGTGAATCCAACATCCCAGACTTTAACATCAGGTGTAAAACCTGGAAGGAACAAAAAAGAACTCATTCTCTGCAGAAATAAATACGAATAGTTGTTAGAACTCTTGTCACATGAAAAAATGATACAAGAAAAGACTTTTCGGAAAAACTCCATCAGACTTCTCCAAAAACTATCGGTATCAATCAACTGATTATCTGATTAATCTCCTCTAATGGAGAAAACAATTGCATCTTAACAGATTTGTTTAGGAAAAACGCTCGATTTTTCTATTCTTTTTTTTTCATCCGTATTTATACTGAAGTCTATACCAGAAGCAGCGACAAAACGTCCACAGGGTGAGATCCTAGCTCGATGGGTTGACCCGAGATAAGTGTCTACAGTGGCAATGGTTTCACCCTTCAAATCCCAAATAATCAAATCATTCTTTTTACTGCAGGTCATGATAAATCGTCCATTGCAGGCAATATCCATTCCGACGATGTCCTCCTCATGCTTCTGCACAATTTTAATAACACTCAAATGAATAGTTATACAATAAACTTCTTATTAATTAGAAAATGCAACACTTAATGACGTTACTTTCAAAAATTCATTAACCCGCATTATTTACATTTTTTAAATTTATTTATAATCAATAGCGAGGATATTTTTAACATGCTCACACTGAAAAACATAATTTCTATTGAATTTACCTTTGGGAACTCGAGCACCGATGTCGCAGACACGAAGAACCCATTAGTCTTCTTCTTGAGTCCATAAACCTCAATATTATTCCCCAACGACTTGTGAATTATGAAGGCCTTTCCATCCGGTGAAACTCGAACATTAGTCGCAAAGTCGTAATCGATATTAACACGAAGCGATTTTTTCTCCTTCGATGCGAGGTCTTTGGTGCACCAGATGTGAACAGTTCTGTCTAAATAACAATATCAAAATAAGAAAAATTGAATAACTAAATTTACTAAATTTCTTTATTCACTCCTAAGGTAGGATAACACTCATTAAATTCGTATTTCCCCATTTCAATTATGACTCGAAGTAAAAGAACTCATATCCGATTTCTTCATGAATTTTCAAAGGAAAAAAAACATGTGGCAGCTCCACAAATTGGAATTTCTCTAAAACCCTAAAAGTGTGCAATAAAAAAACCAATTCGATGATATTCTAATACAAACGTCTTTATTTTACTTATCAATAGACCATTCAATTCACCAGGATACATAATCTCAGTTCCAAAAATCTAAAGGACAATTACTCGAGAACAAGAGTCAAGATCGGAGAACATTCTCATGATTGATACACAAAAAAAAAGCCAGAAGACAAAAATAATCCTATTGTGAGCGCATGTACAATTTTGATGGGCAGTCAGACAAGCCTGTCACCTCCTCCTCTTCGCTGGTGGAGGCATGAGGTCAGTATCATCGATGAATCTATGATTATCAATATATTTCAAGAGAATGTCTTGGGTAACGGGATCTCTGATGCTGGAGCAAACAGCTTCAGCTGTTTTGAAGGAATTGGGAAAGGTCTTGTCAGTTCTTTCCCTCATGAAGATCCACCTATTCTCCTCGAACTTGCACTCGATAATTTTATTATTCAATTCTTTGCACCCCTTGATACTTGTCATGTGGGCGTAGGGTCGCTCAAGACCCCCCACATAAAGCTGCCCAATTTTTCTGGGCAAAATTCCCGGCCCCGATTCAGTGACAATTTTTAATTTGAAGTCCACAGAATTCATGGACAATGGCTTCCATTTCAGCACGTCACTAGCAGGTCCTGGAGTATATGCTTCTTTGGCTGGCTGAAAAATCAGCCCATCAGGCTCGTGGCTCAACTGCTTTGCAAATTTGTCACTGAGTAAACTTCGAGCTGAGGTCAAGTCCCAGAATGATTTCAATCTCACTGATATTGGCTCTCGGTCTCGCACCAAACGTCCCTCCTTCATAGCTCTGTGTCTGCCTCCCATTATTTCGTTCCCAATTATCGTGTAGCGATCGGGGTAGAAGGAATGTTTCGATACGTCTCGGCCGTCGTACATTATCACGTCGTAGGCTAGATAGCGGGGATACTCGATTCCATTGTCTCTGTCGATTACCATCTCCTGAAAAGAATGATCATTTTCGTAAGAATTTTGAGCAGCTAATCAATTGGGTGAAGATATTTTTATTGATTTTATTATCTATTCCGGGATTTTTAATTCAGGCCTGGATCGATTGTCTTTTGTTCCTTATGTTCCATTTTATTATCATTCCCGCGAAAATGATATGAAGATTTTTTCTTGATTGATTTTTCTTGATTTTTCTTGAAACATTCAATTGCGGTAAATGTCTCAATGAGTATGAATCGAGAATGAAAGAAAATTAAGCTCTGACACCTGGCGACTCAATGCAATATTGCACAAAAAAAATGCTCAGATAATTTCTTGGGAAAAGATAATACAATGGAATGAAGGTAACGTTCCAAAAGACAATCAATCTGGACCTCAATTTAAGGGCCGTGCGTAATAATTGATCACCTCGAAATCTCCGTCACTCATTACACGTGAAATACTGATCAAATTGTGAGCAAACATAATTTCCGACTTGTACAAATCATGCACGAAGGTTGGAAATTAGGTTTGCTTAAGATTTAATAATTATTTTTCTTGTAATCAGTCACGGGGATGTCGAGGTTACCAACTACTACACCCGGGCGTTAAGATCATTGTGTCCAAGAAACTTCTTAAAACCCCCTGAAAAAATCCCCAACTCCATTGAGACTCACCCCATCGAGTAATGTATCCCTCAGCGGTCTGGTGATATCTGTAGGATGCGGAAAAGACAGTCCCTTAATCTCAAAAACGCTGTTGTTTCTATCAATGAAGTACAGCTCCCCATCCCCTTGAATCAGCAGCATATACCTGTACACCACCAAAATCATGAGTAAACTCAGAAGTGAATGCTTGACAGCTGCCTCCAGTACCCCCCCGAAGCCCCCAATAATCACCTGGTGCCATCAGCCTTCCAGGAGACCCGGTAAGGCTTCTCATGAAGAAGCCTAATATTGGACTTGTCCATGGAGACAGGCTGGGATCCAGGAAAGCCCCCAGTCTCCCAGCTACACATCTGCTGCACCCTTGCCTGGATCCCAGCTACCTTGCGAGCCTCCTTAACAGCCTCAACATTGGGCACACCAGCCATGAACACTGGATTCTTGGGATTGAACTCTCGTCGGCGTTTCCCATTGGCTTGTCCACTGCTACCAGACTCAGGCGCCTCATCGGTGTCCTCTACATTGGCATCATCGTACTCCAGGCACCAGGTGGGTCTTGCAGGGGGTGGTGGAGCATCTCCCGGCTCGGAGTAGCGAGTGTACAGTTCGAGAATGTAATCTCCCTTGTAAATTCCTGGTGGTCTGGCAATGGAGAAGTGACTCAGTGCACCATCAACATCACTGTACGATGTCTCCACTAGGTAACTGACGATGAGGAAGCCTGTCCTGTTGAATCCGTGGGTGCAGTGAACACCAATGATATCCATGGGATTTTTTGCTATAAAATTCTTGCAGATCTTGATGAAGGTGCTCGTCTGCTCCTCCGAGGGCGTCTCGCCGTGGCCCCTGCACGCCAGTTTCAGGTAACAACAGCCATAACTCTCGACCTGCTTCTTGTCGTAGAAGCGAGTGGTGTTGGTCAAATCTATCCACAGACCCATTTTCCTCCTCTGACTTTTCAACGAGTCGAAGACGAAGTTAACGGTGAATCGGTTCTCCTCGGGGACCTGGGAGTCGTAGTCCGCGGATAAAGGGGTCTTGAAGGCCAGGAATTTGTCGCCTATTGGACGATTCGACTTACGGGGACAGTGCAGCCAGCGTGGGGGCACTGGACCCTTGTCTGAGTTTCTACTCATTATTGATGGGCGAAGGTAATTTATTTATTTTTCTTTCGTGGCTGGTTATTAATTATTTTTATGGAGATTATTTGGTCATTCGGTGGGGTCTTGGTGATATCGAGGCAACGGAAGTTTTTGTCATTTGTGGGGTTTTTGTGTTCTTGATAATATCAGTCTGGTTTTTGAGAAATTGGGACAATCTAACCTGCGATGTCCTCCTTTACGTCTTTTGTTTTTACACTGTAGAAGTCACTTGTCACTTATTTTATTCAGTTCTTCACGAGGAAAGTCTTGGGATTGGTGGTCTAGTCAATTTGCGATGATTAAGAGTGCTTTATTCTCATTTCTGGAGGACTGGAAGGATGAGAGCGTGGAGTTGTCAGTCTAGCACAGCTGCTCATGTCCACTAATGTCCGCCATACTGTTTTTACCTGTTTTCCCTTGGACCGAGTTTCGACTCTGGCACCTGGTGACATCTGGTTAATATCTCCCGAACGATCGTTTCGCCATGTGTACGATCGGTATGAGAGCGACAGCTGTCGGTGGGGGGGGGCGGGTGGGGGTGTACGAATGAGGTGAAGAGATTACAAAGGAATTATTGAGGACAGAATGAAGACAACAAAGGGATCCACTGATGTTCCCCATCATTTGCATGACTAATGAAATTGTTGCGTACTTTTTTTTTCGCTGGGGAATTCGTCGGCACTTGGGTGCTAAATATAAAATCCTGGGCTTCTAAAATTACGCAATCGTGTGTACTGGTGCATTTGAAATAGGTGAGGTTTGACATTTATGTAATCAACTTTAAATTTACGATTTTAAAACTGTAACTCAGTGTTGACGTACTAGGCACATTGTGTCAGGGATGAGGTATAGGGAGATATTTATTAAGAAGAGCTGGGATAATTCATTCATTGGTATTTTTGGGTAATGAGGGAAGGGGGAGGGTGGGCAGAATTAAAAATATCTGAGGCGAAATAATTTTCCGGTTTGCTTTGAAGGGAGCTGGATGAGTCAGGGGGTCCCACCTTCTGTTTCAGGAATCAGAGGTAGAATGGTAGACAACTGGAGTCACTTTTTTTTCTATTTCTTCTTTAGGTTGAAAAAAAAACGTGCCGGCGTCGGGTAATTTTTATTTGTTATTTAATAGGTGAAGTCGAGTCATTCCAGATTTTACACGATTTATTTTGCGAAAGGTCATATCGAATAGTTTAAAAAATAACAGAAACTACGTCGGGTAGGAAGCGAAATCAAATGAAAAAATCATTTCCGTGCGCCATTAAATTTACAAATGGATATAAACCGTGAGCTTTCACATTAATTATAATTAGAGATGCGAGACGACGTCAGGTCGACCGTCGTGTGACCGTTACTGACGGCGATGCTGTCTCTTGTCAATAAATCGGTCAGATTACATTTGGTCACTGACAAATTGTCTAGACAGATGAGACGTGGCGGTTATTTATTTCTGTGTCAGAAAATTTTGTCATGTTTTGTTCAGTTTTGTCATGTTATTGTCCATCAGTTCGTTTTGTTGGTGAGAAGTTGATTCAATAGAACGAGTAATTTTTCCATAACATTTTATTATGAATAACTAACTTTCGTTTCTTTTTTTCTAGTTTGGAGATCTGTAGCGGCGCTAGCACTGAGATGAAATGGAATTGTCCTAAAGTAAGTCTGTCACATTTTTTTATTTGACAATAATTGGTCAATCGTGGAACTTTAATATGACGTGTTACTGACGATCACATGTCCGTCAGCTGACATGTCACGAATTGTGGCCTCACTAATTTTGATGTGGAATTTTGAGAAATTCTCATTTTGAAACGAAACTCGAAATGCTATTTCTTCATTAGGAGACGTCGATTTGAAGTTGTCGTGACAGGAATTTTTTAATAACTCCAACAAATCTATTGTTAGCGCATCATGAAAATTGATTGTCGATAAATTATTCATGAAGAAATAATTTAGCCTTCAACAATTAATATCCTTCATTTATTTTATGACTTGTAAAATCGTAAATTAAATTTTAAAAAATACTGTACATCGGGATTTTCAACAGATTGAAGTAGAAATATTTCTTATATTTAGAAACAAATGTTGAAGCGTCGAGAATTTTGTAAATTTTTTACCACGGAATTAAGTTAACAATAAGATATCGGGTGTCCCCTGGACCTGAGAATTTTTTAGGAATGCAGACATTTTTTAAAATCTAAATATGTCTAAATATATTAAAGGGAGTGCAAGAGAGAATTGCGTCAATCACATAACACCTCACATTTGTCGCTGGACTGAAAAATCAATTATCAATGAATTATTCATGAAACTATTTCGTAGGCCTGAAACATTGACATTCTGCGAATACTCTGGCTTCAAAAAATCTTTTCAGAAGATTCAAAGTTCATGGAGAGAAGAAATAACAGGTTCTTAAACACTCATTGAATTCTCTTTCGACTGAGATGACTGGATAGTTCGAGGCTAGAGAAAACATTAAAATTTGGAAAAAAAAATTTACCAGACAATCGTAATTTTATTTCTCGACAGAATTTGTATTATTTTCTCGTAGACGTTGTTTATAAGTTCGAGCGGATTTCACTGCGCAATTAACAAAGTATTTGCTGTAACTCTCGTGCATACAAAACAAAATGTCTCATTTGCCGGGCAAATATTGACAATGACTTGGCAATTAACGAGAGAAAATGTGCATTGACAATGAGAAAATAGTGTCGTCGAGGTGATGAAACCCCCGAGGATAATACAGATATCACAAACATATCTCCAGTTCTCAATATTTCCATTATCATTAATTATTGCGTTCAACGACCGCTCTCCCATGATTTAATAAATTTGTAAAAAATGTTAATCACATATTATTAGCATATCTCGTTTTTTTTCGAAGGAATTGAGAAGATATGAATCTCCATGGATAATGTATTTTCATTACCATTAAGGAGGGGAAGACGATCGGAAAGAATTCATTGCGCGTGGAACGTGCCCTTCAATTATTCCATTACAAGTAGAGAACTTCACTGCTGAGCGATCAATTTATTTTACACATTCTCTCAAAAAAAAAATCGACGAACGAAAAGCCGTTACACAAATTTAGTATTACTCAGTCTGTTCCGTTAATTGACAAATAAAAATAATCAAAAAATGTAAAAAGGAGAAAATAAGGGAAACCAAAACGAGCTGGAAGCTGTGATAATGAGAAATGAAGAGATAGCGGGACTGTTACAGAAAAACACGGATTTAATGAGCTTATCTTCTATTACATACATTATAGCACAATGAAGCGCGCTCGGCAATAGGTACATTTTCATTATAATTTTGCTCTTTTTTTTTGTTCTTGTCGATCATGGTAGATTGAGTTAAGCATTCATCAATCGATTAAAGTGAAATAATCGATTAATCTTATCTCGCGGCTTCGAGGTTTGTGGATCTCCATTACTAATGTGGATTAGCATAATAAGGCGCCCTCTCCCAGTAATTTCTCAAGATCACTCAAGATTATCCATTACCTACAAACGATTTACAAACGATTGGTGAGATCAATTTGCGTCTACAAATGAAAATTAGGAAAATGGGGTGCTCACTTTCGCCCATTATTTTCATTAATTAATAAAAAATTAAAGAAGAGTCTACAAACATTTTTATTACTGGTAAATTTTCGTTGTCTACATATTTTCCAACGGAAACCAGAGATTTACAAAAAGGCGATCAAAGTCAATAAAAAAAATCTGATTCTTAAAAAAAGTAGGGATCCCCCCCCCCCCCCTTTGTTAATTGATTCCATTGTGATGACAGGTGATTATCATTACACCAGCGATTGACGTCGTGACTGACGACTGAACATATTCTTCTCATATTTCCTCTTGTAAAATAATCTCTCTTCGTTCATCATTATTAAATTTTCCAGAACCTGTCGGGAACACTCTTATCATACCGACAATTTAACGATAAAATTGATCATTGAAAATGTTCGGAATTTTCCCGGAGACACTGAGGTGCGCAGCCAATTAAGTCTATTGATTTTTAACAATACGAATTTATCTTTCATTTTCCCGTCATTTGATCAATCCATCAGCGACACGAAAGCGATAATACACGCAATGAAGATAAACCCTCAGGGTCTTTAATGATTCAATAAGTAAATCGAGTTGAATTAGTGATGCGAGCAAAATTGGGAAAAGTCAAATAACCGCCGACAACACCTCACATTACCGATCCACAATTGATCATTTATTGAAGTGGAACTACAGATGTCTAAATTAAAAAAAAAAAGTACTAAACGAATTGAATTTCAATTAATGTCCATCGATAGGGGTCGACGGTATTTACATTGGAAAAAAGTGATTTCATTCTGTGGATTCAGTCGCGCGCATTGAAAAAATAAAATAAAACGTTTCTTACACACGGACGTACAGTCGAGGACTTAAATTCGTGAACAATTTGAAGTTGTATCCTGTGTATTTTACATGGGGTGCTAGTTCAGACGGTTCACGAATTTAAGTCCCCGACTGTACATACGTACGAACAGGGTCTAAAATAGTATATTTCGATAGAAGTGCGACGTGGTGGTATCGAATCGATGGTATCGAGTGTGAAGTCGGCGGCTCAAGGCGAAGCCGAGGGCTCCCAATCACACGAGTTGAAACATCCCGTTGCAGGTGTATCCGAACTATATTTTTTGTTAGTGATGTTACGTTCAGGGAGTGTCCAACTATGCCAGAAAAGTCTTTTCGCTTACAAGTTTCGACTTTTTGTTTACTAGTAAACGAAAAGGCACTTTTGGACACGGGCTGAACGTAGCAGCAGTGACAAAATAGTATATTTCTCACCTAGGGAGGATAAGACAAGTCGTCCCGACGTGGAAAATTGTAGGTACGTGGGGAATGCTTGTCTGATTCTCCTCTCAAGGCTTGCATACGATTTTTCTGCCACAGTGAGCGTTTTTAACCCAGCGAGGTGAGGTTAGAATGCTCACTTTCGATCTATGTAGGCAGAAAAATACTTTTTCTGCCTCCATGGACGGAAAGTGAGCGATTCTAACCGAGCAAAGCGATCCGATCATCATCGATCCGACCGATCAATGATGATTGATTATGAGTAACCAAATATTATCTACCCAATTTATTAACAAGATTTATTAACAACATTTAATACCAATCTGAGAGTTTTTCATTCCTGACATCACCTCGCATCTCCAACTTGGGTTCATCATTCTATATGCATAATTGAGTAGGGAGTTTAGTACAAATAGTTTTGCGGGGGGGGGAATCTGTTGCCATTGGAGTTTGACAAACGTCGGCCTTGGAAAGCCGTCTTTACCGTTGACCTCGGGCAATCCCAACAAAAATACAAAGTTCAAAATGTCCGACTACTTTGTCATTCCATGCGGGCGAATCGTTTATTTCTCTGCTTCCATATTCCAATGGAGTAAGGATGTTTATTGCTAATAACATTTACTCGTAGAATTCTCAATGGTTTTTCCAACGCACGGAGAAAGCTCATTTTTATGACAATTAAATTATTAACCCGGATTTGTCAATGCGGGATGGAATGAGTAGAATGTATTAAATTTATTTTTATGTTCTTTTGCTTTCGAGTGGAAACTTTGTAATTTTTTTAATCTTTATATTGTCCAATTTTGTAGGGAACTGATGGATATTGTCTTGAAACGAAAAGTTATTATGCCTTCCCTGGCAGATTGCTCGATAGTGAATTGGGGGCAACTCGATGTATCGAATTGTTCACTCGATGGCTGGTGAATCGTCGGTTAATCTCTGGTTGATCGCTAGGCAATCGATGGTCGACCAGTCGCCACCATTGGCCGGTAATCGACCAGTACTCGTTCAAGTGAATAATTCGATTCCTGAATCGAGCTATCGGTCAGAATTAGAAAATATCCGGAATGTATCGAATTATTCACTCGATGGCTGGTGAATCGACTGTTAATCTCTGGTCGATGGTCAGTCGATGGATTAGGCTTAGAAAATGTCAGGAAGGGAAAATCGCGAGCAATATCAGGACGTCATTGATCGAAAACTCAAGTTTTTAGCAAAAATTAGGAGGAAATTTGTGAAGAAAAATTGCACGCAAAAAATTCAGAACAGAAGCATTGCAGATTCCGGACAATTCCGTGTTTAATTATGTATATTACGATTTGTTCAAAGGCATAATTTTTTTTCACAATATCCAGAGCTTATCTGGGAATGAATATCCCCAAATAAACTCCTACTGTTCGGAAATAAAACACTCGTTATAGATTAATTGCCGTAAGCTAATCGATTTTTGAAAAATGAGAGAATAATCGTATAACGCTATTTATAAAAGCCCCAGTCGTGACGCACGCCGAGAAAATTATTACAAAAAAATAAGTGAGGAAATTAAAAAAAAATTCTATTCGAATATTTTCAATTTTCTGGGCTTTACAACTCAGAAATTTGTAAAATACAAAATCTGTGTCTATAGTCCATATTCTCTCTCTAATATTCGGACTACAGATGCGAGGTGATGTCAAGAATTCCAAACTGTCAGGGGACGATGATATGACCGTCATGTGACCGTACCGACGGTCGTGCTATCTCTTGTCAATAAATCCGTCTGACTACATCCGGTCGCCGGCAAATTATATATATAGACACGGCGAGAAATATTTAGTACAAATTATCAGCAACAAGACCTAAGAATTAATTATTAAAAGTGTCAATCGTCGCGGTAATTCTACGATCTGTTTCGTAAAAATTACTCATCCGTCCGAGGCCCCAAGGTTAGCCACGAGTCACAGTGAGGGGGTCTTTAACAACGTATTCTTTCATTTCTCTAAAAATTGTTAAATATCCAAGAATTTTCATGTTCCAGGGTCCAATGATTCCTGAAATTTCTGTCAGATTTTACGCTCTCCAGAAAAATTTCGTGAATTTTTAGAATTTTTCGGTATAGACTGGAGAATTTTCGGAATCTTGCCAATTTATTCTCTTCAATTCCCATAGAAATTGGATGAAAACCATTCTCGCGGGCAGATTACGTGAGTTGTCCCGTAATTTTTATTTAATATCTCTCTCCGTGGATGCGACGTGACGTTAATTTTTTTCTGTGTCCCAAGTTTTTGTAATGTTTTGTTGAGTTTTGTTGGGTGATTGTTCATCAGTTCATTTTGTCAGTGACAAGTTGATTCCCTAGACCGAGTGATTTTTTTATAACATTTTATTATAAATAGGTAACTTTCATTTTCTTTTTTTTAGATTTGGACATATGCAGAGGTGCCACTACTGAGCTGCAATGGGATCGTCATAAAGTAAGTCATTCACATTTTTGTCACGTCCCAATAAATGATCAATCATGGGTCGGTAAGTGACGTGTCATTGACGGTCACATGACCACAAATTTTGCCCACATCACTTATTGGGGCATAAAAATATCGTTAGCAATCATCAACAATTGCGATGAAAATTACTCTTGATTGTCAGCATTTCTCTGCAGTAAAATTTCAAAGAACAGCTCGAAATTTTTATGACGAAATTAATTTGACGCTCAACATGTCAATCGTGCAACAGTGGCACAATATGGGTAATTAAAAATTTTTCACTTCGGCTTTCCCGAAGAACAACGATAACGAGTATCTTATGAGAGGGGAAATGACTGCGTAGATTGATGAATGGGCCTGCTATTTTCGATGATTCGGTTTTCTCTCGTGAATTAAGAGACTAGGCGAGGTGCCTCGTGCAGTCCATGAGAGGACACTCCAAAGTTTTACGAGGCACAATTCTGGGATCATGAACGTTGGAGACATCCAAGTGCGTCGGTGGGAGCATTTATGTACCAAGGACGTCTATATTAATACCTAGAGGGGCTTCCATCCGGTGTGGTGGCTTTCTTATTTTTCATTCTTATTTTATTTTGTTTATTAATGCGACTCTTGCGGGAAATAGTTAAGCCCTGATAACAGCTTGTGGTATGGGGGGGGACCTTTCGCTCTAAATAATCGTTAAAAATGATTGATTGAGATTATAGAGTGGAGACTACTTTCACCCTGCGGTGACTCTGACACTCTAATTTTTGGTTTTATTTGTTTTGTTGTTGATTGAGAGATGTACTTTTTTTTTCTAAGTTTTTTCGGATTAAGACACTTTGTACTCGCTAATAATTCCATAGCCAAATGATTTTTGGTTTCACTAAATAGACTTAGGAAATAGGAGAAATAGGGAAAGAGTTTTTTTTTTTTTTTTTTTTTTTTTTTTTTTTTTTTTTGTATTTTTTTTTTTTTTTTTTTTTTTTTTTTTTTTTTTTTT
>JAPYZN010006188.1:0-20014 GCA_030522865.1 Psyttalia lounsburyi | reverse complement strand
TTTGGGCTTTAATATGATCCTACGGCCCCAGTGGGCCCGTAATGTCTCGATCCAGTGCCGATACAAATTGATGGATCATATTTGGGACCTAGAGGCCCCTTTTCAACATTGCATTGTGATAACACTTTCCTATCGGCATACAGGTCCCAATATAATTTTATCTACTTCCATATGGGCCCGTAGGACCCCGATATGGTCCATCACTTCATATCGAGCCCATTTTGGAATTTAATATCAGCCTACGGCCCCAGTGGGCCCGTAATGTCGCGCTCCAGTCCCGATACAAATTGATGGACCATATTTGGGCCCTACAGGCCCCTCATTTCCCTCCTCCTAGCACTTTATCTATTTAAAACAGCTCAATACGGCCCATTAATTTATGACCACCATAACGGGGCGCTATGGGCCCTCCACAAGCCCTACAAAAATACGACAACAGACGAAATGTAATTCATTTAGTCTTTCAATCTTCATTATCTCGTTTCCAACATTCTTCATTTCTCTTGTTCTTTTCTCACAACCTTTGCCGGCAGTAAATTTTTATCATGAAGGGAGTTGTGCAGCCCTGGGTAAGGGAGATAAAAATATTAACTCCCACACTGAGGAATTATCGCAATTGAAAATGAAAGAACATGTGGAGAATGCTCATCACTCCGGATCCATACTCGCCCTGAGTAGACTCTGAACTCATCCTTCCCCAGGTCTCGACTTTTTATCACTAACGGGAACTCACCCAGTGGCCAGCAGCCCCCCTCAACTCCCGCATCGTTGCACGCCTCCATATTTTTTTTCTCTCTCTCCCTCTAGTCGAAGCGAACGGAACACGGATAGCCATTATATGGTCGACTTTCCTTGGCGGCTCGAGGACTCTTGCGTTGGTACCAAAAGCCCCTCTGGCCATCTTCGTATTTCGAAAATCCCAGGCTCTTCTCTATATATCCAACTACTGACTCTCGTGGTTATAATAAAAGAGAAAATGAAGGAACGCTCCTTCTGTTTTCAGTCGACTTCACTCGCACTCAACCGAGATTTATACTCTTTTTTTTTTTTTATCGGTTTTTGTCGTTTTCCTTTCTCCCGGGAGATGCTTCGGGGGGGGATGAAAAATTTGATTTCTTGTTTCGATTTAACGAGAATGAGGAATATCCTAATCTCCTGCGGCCAGTCTTACGGGAGGAAATGGGGCGGAGAGAATTCGCTTTGAGGATTTCAAGATTACGGGCCTCTTATTTTTCAATTCAATTGCTCGAGGAAAATTATCGTTTCCCACGAGCACAACAAAAAGTAATTAAAATTAATTTCATTTTGTGATCGACAATTTTGACGACTCTTTTTCTCAATTTTTTCGCTGCCCAAAAGTCGAAGCAAGAGATATCCTAAAATTCTCATTTTTTAATTACATTTTTCTCCAACTTCTATGCGAGTAATTTTTCGGAAGATCATATGGAGTTGAAAAAAAATGGCTGAAGAGTTTTAAAAATTGCGGAACTAATTTTCTGTTTGCCAAAGAAAAGGGGAATGTTCCCTCCAGTTAAACAAATTAAAAGCGAAAAATTGTCTAACCCATCCTAACGTTAAAAAATATCTTTTAATTAATTAAACTCAACTCTGAAATACTTAAATTTCGCTCTACATGAAAGCCTCCTCTGCCCTAATTGGAAAAAAACGTCTGAGGTAGGATGCAGGAGTTGGATGATCCTCATGGCGTAAATCCAGAAATAAAACACCAATCTTAGAGAGCAAATACATGTAGGAACTGCCGTTGGATGCCAGCCCAAAATGAATACCTCGCTCTCCATTCGACCTAGAGAGCCCGGGCTAGCCCCCAATCGATCCCCCTCACACCGTAAAACCCCAAACCCCATTACACCCCCTCGCTCGAGGATCTCGTTATGCCCCGATTCGCTTTTTTACATATGAAAAAAATCGGAAAAAATACCCACCGAGAATGCAAGAATCCCCTTCGATTCCAATTCCCGCTGGGGGAGGTGGTACTCACCCCTCATCCATGCAAACGTCAGAATTATGCTGCAGAGTGGAATTTATTTATTCTCTTTCTCCGTTCAGTGGCGCAACAAACCCCCTTCATATATCTCAACATTCCGAGCCATTTGTGTGGGGAAAATAGTCGTCAGGTCATTCCCCTAAATTTAACCAGTCGTTAAAGTCACGAAAGATTAAACTATTCAATGAAAAAGTGGCCGATCTTAAAAAAACAAAATGACAAACGAGAGAGTACGGAAATTGAAATGTCCGAGAAATTATCGTCAAGTTGTAATTCAGCGGTGATTGCTTGGAGGGCGAATAGTGAACGATTTGTTGAAGTTAGAGGATCCGGCGATTCGTTCACATTTGGCGGATACACTCCCCCAGTACCAGGTCGGGAACCAATTTCGGTATTTGTGGCAACAGTTCCAGAAGTTAAAAATATTCTACTCCCATTTTCATTTATTTTTTATACATCCATTTTTTAAATTTTAAATTATCAAACGGAATTGAGGAGTTTTTAGACGAGAGATCGGCATTTTCGGATCAGAAATTGTTGATAATTGTGGAGATTTTGTAGATTTATTTATTTATTTATTTTTGGATTTTTTGTAGATTTAATTTCGATTTACTCAGACATTTATTATTGTTTGAAAAGTAACTACAGAGAGCGCCGGAAATTAAAACATTAATTGTTGCTGTGTAAATTAGTCAATGGAGATGTGGGATCCAAGACATAATTAATTAAATTATTGTCGAGTTGTTATTCAACAGCGAATACTGGGGTCACGAAGAGTGGCCTAGCAAATCTGGTAATTCAGAAATTGTCACTAGGACCAAAAAAAAATAGTCGTCGTATAATTCCCCGCAAGTGATTAAAATCACTCAAAACTTTCCGTCTAAAAAACCTGCCAATATTAAAAATCCTACCCTTTCTCAAAAATAAATGTCTGAACACCCGCCAAATTTTCTAGATCTTCATTAATTTTCGTATTTTTTAAAATTCTCTCAGAAATTTATTATTCCCTAAAAACTCCCAATCGTCAATTGCAATTGTTGCCCTATAAATAAACTATACACCCCAAGAGTTCACGACCTCAAGAAACGCCGACTGTCACCCAAAAAAAAAAAACAAAAACAATTGTAATTGCCGAGAAATTATCGTCAAGTTGTACTTCAACAGGACTAGCAAATCTGTTAATTCAGAAATTGTCAATAGTACAAAAAAAAAACAAAAAAATAAATACTCATCGTATAATTCCCCGAAAGTGATTAAAATCACTCAAAACTTTCCGTCTAAAAAACCTGCCAATATTAAAAATCCTACCCTTTCTCAAAAATAAATGTCTGAACTCCCGCCAAATTTTCTAGATCTTCATTAATTTTCGTATTTTTTAAAATTCACTCAGAAATTTATTATTCCCTAAAAACTCCCAGTCGTCAATTGCAATTGTTGCCCTGTAAACTATACACCCCAAGAGTTCTCGACCTCCAGAAACGCCGACTGTCACACAAAAAAAAAAAAACAAAAACAATTGTAATTGCCGAGAAATTATCATCAAGTAATTCAACAGCGAATACTGGCGTCATGAAGAGTGGACTATTCGTTAAAGTTAGCAAATCCGGTAATTCGTTCACATTTGGGAGAGACAAAAATACAGACACCCCCCCCCCCCCCCCCCCCCCGCCGTCAGTTCGTAACAAATTTCGGTGTGGACGTGTATGTGTAACGATGATTGGCTGCAAGAGCTTTTCGTTATTGTGTCTGTAAATCAGACCACAATCCCAACGGACCTCTTTCCACATTTTCGTAACATGTCGCCCTGCCAAAGTGGCCGTTATTTAATGCCGGAAAAGCATCAACGCCTGGGATTTTCCCCACTGCTCTCGCAATTTTTTTCTTTTTTTTTCCTCCGTTGAGAGGGCGGGGAGGGAGAGGGAGAGAGTTGAGCGAATCATGGAAATGCAAGGGTATAAATCTGTCGTAGAGATTCACTGTTCCACCTCGAGAATTAAGGAAAACCCCTCGGGGGATTTTGATCCGACTCATTTATTTACGCTCAGTGGTATTAATTTTCAAATGGTAACTCAACTGACAGACCCAAAGACTGAAACTTAATACACATAATGCGGGAGAGCGGAGGGAGGTACTTCAAAATACGAATGGGGTATGTATATTGTCGCAACAGTTTGCTCAGTATGCATCTGTATTACCCAGTATTTGAGGTGGACTTGAGTTTCAGCGAGGAGTTCAGGGGGAGTTAATTCGCGAGAGAAATCGCGGCGAGTGGGCTGCGCTCGATGGCGAGTTGTCGGGAAATCCGGGAAAATTGGAGGGGGAGGATTCCCTATTTTTTCTATTTCGAAATGCGGGGGTAAACTCAGAATTTGATATTAATGTTGGGGGCGAGGGAGAGGAGGGCGAAGTTTAGGGCTTTAATTTCCTGAAGAGAGACGGTTTTAGGTTGCCAGTTTAGGTTTTGACGGGTGGAAACTAATTTTCTGACAATGAATAATTTATTTTATTTTTTTTTGAAAGCATGACTTCGAGAGCAGACGCAGTTTTACTTAATCTTTGTTAAACAGATTTGCGGATGTTGATGATTAAATTACTCGATACTTAAGGGAAACTACTTGATTATACTGAGCTAGAGGAATTTCGTGAAATTCAGCAATTTCATTTGAATTTTCAATTTCGCGAATTTAAATTCAATTTCGTGAAGTTAAATTTAATTATGTGTTCAGCCTGAAATTTCAGAGTAATTTGATTCTTTATATTGGATTATCATCGAATTTCCAGGGACTTGAACTATTCTATAATTTCCATTGTCGGGTGGACCTAAAAATTGCCATTTTATTGAATAATCCAGAATTCCTCACCCGGAATAGGATATTTCGTAACAAAAAAATGGTTTTTGGCGAGTGATATAATCCCACGAGTCAAAAACCACTTTTTTCACGAGTTACGAACATAGTTTTTCATGTCAATGTGTCGAAAAAGTACTTTTCAGTCACTCGACGCGAAGCGGAGAATGACTGAAATAGTACATTACGACCCAAGGCCAGAAAGCTGAATTTCCCGGCGCGTGTGATATAAGGCCGTGGCGAAGCCAAGGAATTATATCACGCGAAATTTCGTAACAAGTGAAAAAAAATGGTTTTTGGCGAGTGGGAGGTTTATATCACGAGCCGAAGGCGAGGGATATAAACCCACGAGTCAAAAACCACTTTGTTCAGGAGTGACGAATATAATTTTTCATCTCAATGTGTCGAAAAAGTACTTTTCATCACGCTGTGTCGGAAAAGTAGCTTTTTCGACACATTGAGGTGAATAATTACACATTGAGACGAATAATTATGTTCGTAATTCGTGAAAAAAGTGGCTTTTGACTCGTGGGATTATATCATCGCCAAAAACCATTTTTTTCACTTGTTACAAAATATACTATTTCAGTCACTCTCCGCTTTGCGTCGAGTGACTGAAAAGTTACTTCTCCGACACAGCGTGATAAAAAAATATGTATCTAGTACTACAATTATATATTTTTCCGCATGAGTGTCAATTTTTTAGTAACAAAAAACGCGAAACTATTGAATAACGGCTCGTTCAAAAAAGCCACCTTTTTCCAAATTCTAAATATAATTCTTTTCAATCTCATGCCTTAAAAATTGCCTTTCCTGAATAATCCAAAATTCCCGAACCCGAAAAATCCGTCTCTTACCAATTATCCATCTTCACCATTAAATTCCCCCAATTCCCCCAAATTTATTACCACCAAAATCCGCGTAAACAATGAGCAACCGACTATTAAAACCCCTCCCACTCATCCAAAATTTTAAATTCCATTGATTTTAACCGCATAAAAAAAATCCGTTGAAATGCCGTAATAAAAAATAAAATCACCCACTGGGAGCGTCATTTCAACATCAGTAACAATATTTTTCTCCTCTCGTTGAATACTCATAAACGTTCTCATATGGCGATCATATATCACCCCTCCAGGTAAAGTATCAGTGCTCCCGAGGATTCGAATAAGATCCCTAGAATATGTTTTTAGATTCTATCTCTCTCACTTCAATCCAACTTCCTTGAATTCTGTGCGAGAAGGTGGTGAGGCCAGTGGGGGAGGGGGGAGAGGGCACATGTGTACGTGTGCTCCGACTAGTATTGATTCGCTTTTCCACATGGCAGAGAGATCTGAAACGAATGACTCACCGACGAGACGTATCGCCTATCTATTTCATCAGGATATCCTTCTTATTTCGTCCCAATCCCCATCCCTCCATTTGAAATAGCGTAAAAAAATCCATTGGACCGTCTGATTCTCTAATTTATTACAGCCAAAAAAAGAAAAAAAAGAAAAAAAACCCCAAAATTTCCTCTGAATAATTTTTTTGCCCTTCCACTCGCTCAATTCTCCATTTTATTTGAAGTTAATTATCCCTTTTTGTTCATTTATGCGGCGACTGCACTCTCTTCGTTACCCCTTTCAGCCGTAAAAATTAATTAACGCTGCCATGGCAACCAATTCGCCGTATGAAAAATACTATCTTCCACGATGAAAAGTGGAGGCTGATTTAAGTCTTCCGATAAGAGTTAATGCGTCTCGCTGGGGCTTTAATTTATTTGTCTCGAGATAAAGGAGTATCCTGAGTGCATTAGATGATTATACTATTCAATTGTGCTGGAATGGGGGGGGGGGGGGGGCAAATACAAAACGTACTTCAAATGTCTCATTTAAATGCTCAACTCTATGTAAGAAAGTGGAGCTCTTCTCTCGTTTATAAGAGCTCGAGAATTAATAATGGAGGTTCAATGGGGCCCTTGTGATTTTTCATTGAAATTAAAATTCCAGAATTTCGCGAATTTTCATACTTTAAATTGCTCCTTTGGTGAACAAATGCCGTTAACTTTAATCGAAAGAGTATGATTATTATTGAGAGGAGAAAATATTTGAGGAGAATGAGATTTTCTCGATCCGCGATTTTTTTTTTCAAAACTAAAAATTTTATCTTTCACGTAATTTCATGAAATTACGGTCTATCTAGTTTTTTTTTATTTTTGTACACTTCTAGGAATTCTAGGCCCTCATATCTCGCGTAAAGAACAGAATAATTGAATAATAATTATTAAAATAATTTAATAATTTATCCGTGAATTTTAAATGTGGTATCTTAAAAAAGTGGCCGATCTTAAAAAACAAAATGACAAACGAGAGAGTACGAAAATTAAAATGCCCGAGAAATTATCGTCAAGTTGTAATTCAGCGGTGATTGCTTCGAGGGCGAATAGTGAACGATTTGTTGAAGTTAGAGGATCCGGTGATTCGTTCATATTTGGCAGATACACTCCCCCAGTACCAGATCGGGAACCAATTTCGGTATTCGTGGCTACAGTTCCAGAAGTTAAAAATGTTCTAGTCCCATTTTCATTTATTTTTTACACATCCATTTTTTAAATTTTAAATTATCAAACAGAGTTGAGTATTTTTTAGAGCAGTGATCGGCATTTTCGGATCAGAAATTGTTGATTATTGTGGAGATTTTGTAGATTTATTTATTTATTTATTTTTGTATTTTTTGTTGATTTATTTTCGATTTACTCAGACATTTATTATTATTTAAAAAGTAACTACAGAGAGCGCCTGAAATTGAAACATTAATTGTTACTGTGTAAATTATTCAATGGAGAAGTGCGATCCAAGACATAATTTATTAAATTATTGTCAACTTAAATGTATTTAAATTGACAGAAAAAACAAATTCTCTTCCCCGAACTAAATCTCCCTTATCAAAAGTACTATTTCCCCCAATGTAACATCTCAATTAATAATAATAATCGATTATCATTATTATTGATTAATAATTGCCTTTCGCGGTCACTGCCCCCAACATTTAATGTCTTTTATCAATCCAATTACTTTACTCGCTCACTCCTAGTCCCCACTAATTAACTCGAAGCTCAAATGGAATTCAAATTCGCAAAAGTGAAAATTCAATGAGAGTTATTGCTTCATTTCCCCCGTGAAAAATAATTCCAACAGCATGAACCGCCAAATAATTATACATCCCATTACCTCAAGGAAGTACAAACACTCGACTCCCCAAATCATTGAGCCCCTTCTCAATTAAACAGGGGGTGAAAAAGCCGTCTCTAGTCTCAAAATTCAAAGGATCAACAAAGGAAAATTACGAACGCTCATACTTCAGGCTCTGAATGCCACGGCTAAGACCAATCCCCGCCAAAGGAAGACGTGATGGCTTACGTCTTTGTGATATCGCGCTCGTAATTAACTAATAACTCGATGCTATTATGCGTCAGGAACGAGCACAGACTCCGCGGGGTGGGAGGAAAGGTGGATAGGGGGGGAGGATAAATTGCATATTCCAATGGAACAGAAGGGAAATTAACGAAATCCCGGTATCTTGGCATTGAGTTGACTCTGATTAATGGATGGCCATCATACGCCGCAAAATTCTCCCCTGACGAGGCGCATTAAATACCCCCTAACATCGAAATTTACATTACCCGTGATTATTCAATCGCCGATAAAATTATTCTAATTATTATTTGACGTGAATTTGAAATTCTAGCGGGCAAATACGGCAATTTTTTTTTTTCTCTTTTTCTCCCTCCAATTCTTCTTTCATTCAGAAATTAGTCGTTTCGATCGTCAAACGAGGAAAGGGTCTACGGGAAATTTCCGGGCAAATGGAATAGAATAAAAAAAAAAATACAGGGAGAGAAAAAAAAGGGGGGGGAAAGAAGGCCCACGGGCTTTACGTAATAACCGAAAGTGGATTACGTCCTTCGTTCCGCACCGGAAAAAAATTTGTAATTTCGTTTTGCCCCTCTCTCAGCCTCCCTCCCCCTCCTCCTGCCCCCCCACCCCCGTCGTAGCGAGAGCTTTTGCTCAACTCTGTAGTCGGTTTCAGCTTCTGCGACCACTCGATATTCGAAAATATCGAATTGTCCCTGAGGCTCTCTACTCTCCCTCGTCTCCTTGTTATTCTTTTTCATTCAGTTTCACGTCTTCTTCTTTTATTTATTTGATTTTTTTTTTTTTCCCTCCTCTTCACTCTTTTTTTTTTATTGAAGCTCTTCCTTTAACCAATGGCACCATTACCGTGGCTTATCGCCAATGCGGGGAGGAAAAAAATACGAGCGTAGCGTGTACTTCAAATGGCTTTGGGAGAATTCATTCGGGTTTTTTATAGGTTCGGTTGAACGAGGAGTGGGGAGTAGAGGGCACCACTGGCGGTGATGCGTGGTGGGGAGGGCTGTATATAACCTTCATGCCTCTTGCCGACTTTTCTCAAGTTTCACGGCAGAAGTGGCCTCTCCAACTGCGTCCTCTTTCTCTTTTACCTCGGTGTGTATGCGGATGGTACGAATTCATGAAATTTCATGGGACACGTAGGTGGAAGAGATACCGGGGAAAGGGAATCGGGTCAACATGTCTTCTCGTCAAATAAACTGGGAGTTTATCCGGGAGAGTTGAAAATAAACGTGAGGAGAGGTGATGTTTATTGTTTTTTTTTAGGTAGGAATGCAATTTCGGGGAAATTGATTTGACGTTACTGGCGGATTTGGATTTTTATTTCGGAGACATTAATTAATTACTAATTTAACTTTATTGTTTATTCTAATTATCATTGATTTTATGGAATAATTAACACGTTAAAATTTTAGAAAACCCGTAAACCCGAACTCAAATATCCAACAAATCAGAACAAATAAAAAAAATAATCCAAAAATTCCCAACAATTGCACCAGAAAATTCCGCAAAAACTGTCCAATCGTGTGCTCCGCGAAAATTCACAAGAAGAAAAATGGGGGAAAAAATTGTCAAGCTCTTGTGGAGTGTAGAGTAATTCAGATTGGCTTCGTAACTTTTCGACTTAAACTTTTCTATCCGGAAATTTTAGTCTCAATTTTTTTGGCCCCTCTGTTTCCCCCGGGAGAAATGGGGGAGGGGGGGGGGGAGTGGCAACGGTTGAGGGGGTTAAGCCGAGGCCGAAGTTCACGAAAATCTCGTCGCGAATCTAGATGAGACTTCACAGCTCTGGATTACTTGATGGCTTCTTACTTTGACCCTCACCACCAATTCCAACTCCTCACAAGTACAAGTACAACAGAAAATGTTGAGGGTTGAAGCTTTATATAAGGAAGTAAACGACCTCTGGTACACACGAATGTGTACAATTGTCTGTATACGAAGAAGTAAAAACCTTATTCGAAGTTGAATCCCCCCCTCCCCCCTCCCGTCCCTCCCGTCCCTCCCCCTCCCTCTTGGCGCTAAGTTTCTAATGAAATGTTGTGACAAGCGCATAATGGGTCCTGAAACTCTGCATAGTTATGCGGGTAAAATGAGAGAGAGAGGGGCAGGGGAGGGGGGAGGGGGAGTGAGAGAGTGCGGGGTCGAAAGTTACCGCGACAGGCCATAAGAAAAGCCCACCAGCAACAAACGGCCCCTCCACCCAAAAACTTTTGCCGGGCCAGCCATTGAATTTAATTATCGGATGTCTGACTCGCACTGGGCGATTCTACTGCCATGCGATACCAGTGGGTTTTTTTCTTTTTTTCTTTTTTTTTTCCTCGGGAAGGTCGCCATGTTCTGAGTTTATGAGGGGCTGAGTTTGTTATAGGTGTGTGGAGAGAAATGAAAGAAATGAAATTTCATGGACAATTCAGGTGGCGTTTTTTTGGCGGGGGCGGGGGCGCGGGCGGTGGCGGGGGCGGGGGCGATTTCAGTTTTGGTAGGACTACTGGCGCCGTTTGGTTTCGATTTTTGAAAGGTTGAAGGTTTTCGTTTGCGTCTTTGAGACCGCCTGGGGGGGCTAGTGATGCGAGGAAAATTTGGGAACTGTACGGTGACGATCAGGGGACGGTCGGTGACTGGTTCATTAGCGATTCACGAGCGATCAGTTATTGTCGCATGACAGAAAGCTGAATGATGTAATTTTTGACTCGGGAAATGAGGGAGAAAGGCTGGAAATGTCTGGGGAAATTCTAATTTTTGAATGATTTTTTATTAAACAAAAAATATTTAACGAATTATTTTGAATTGCCAGCGGATTGGAAGTTCCTAAATACACTCCCCCCCAATTTTTGTAATGATTTACGATCATTTGCAACAAAATTCCCAGTGTTCATCAATTTTATTCCAAAATAGCCCGAAAAATTCTTTAAAAAAAAATTTACCAATTGTCAAATTTAATAAAATCAATTTTATATCCTGAGAATAATCCCAGAATAAACCTCACCGATTGTTCTGCTTTAAATCCACTACAGAGTAGCTTAAACTCAAGAAACAGAAAGAGAAGAAATAAAAGAGAAACCTATCCACAAGGAAAATGCTATTTTTCTTGTTCCACGATTGGTAATTGAATTGCGCCCCCCCCCCCCCCCCCCCGGGCTAGATGTAACAGGAGTGAAATGAGAGCGAGTAAGACGACAGTTGAGATTGTCCGATGAGGCAAGGGGCTAGCTTGTTAACGCTCCTGTCGTCGCAGGTAATCAGACGAAAAACAATGGCGACAAGGCAAGGTAAAATCAAGCGTGTAAACATCGAGACCGCCTCGGGTATTCGTCGAGTTCAGTTGTGAGGGGTAAAAGGAGAAACTGAGTTTTTGTTTTTCTCTCCCGCGGGACATCTAATGAAATTTGTTAAGAGAAAAATCAAGCGCAGCGCTAAGGTAAATTTTCCTGCGAATCCTCGGATGTACTCAGTGATAACGTTTTAATTATTTCGACGGCTGTAGGAATTTATCAAGAGTGAAATTTAATCGGAGTCATTAGGTTTCTTAGGCGAGTCGTACGGCGATTTATTGGGACGCGAGAGAGAGAAATTCCGCTCGCGCTCACAAAAAAATCGAACTCGACGAATTAAATATTTTTTAGACACAATAGGAGGACTGAAATTCACACACAAACTCTGACTTTATATTCTCGCCTGCAAAATATTTAATTGGCCAGATTAATTACCTAATTTTATTAAATCTTGACGTTACTAAAATTTTTTTTGCTTCACATTCGGCAAAAGAATTTTTTCTCAGCACAAAATTAATATTTTTTTAAGCTTAAATAAATAGAAAAAAAATCAAATTTTCATCGGCCACTATTCCAATAATATAGGAGTCCTTGAAAATCCCCTTATTCATTTGAACATCAATACAAAAAAAATTCCATGCTTAAAATTAAAGAGAAAAGAAAAAACAATGTCTGAGAACAAAACTTCATTAGCGCATCGGGTGGGAAATTTTCCCCGAAAATTAATATAATTTCCATTAACACAAAGAAGTGAGAAATACAATAGCACGTGTGTACAGTATATTTTAAATTAATTAGCTACAATTTCACGAGGACCTGAAATGCTATGCAACAAAATAGGAAAACCGCAATAGCTCTGCCAGGGAGTTTCTGTCGTTAATGGAAACGC
Organism: Psyttalia lounsburyi; assembly: GCA_030522865.1. Classification (NCBI taxonomy): domain Eukaryota; kingdom Metazoa; phylum Arthropoda; class Insecta; order Hymenoptera; family Braconidae; genus Psyttalia; species Psyttalia lounsburyi. The sequence continues at coordinate 7,586 of JAPYZN010006188.1, read as the reverse complement.
AGATATATACGTACCGATATGCCTGAATGTATATCTCCACCTATTTTGCTCTCTCTTTGCTCTCTTCCCTGAACCCTTGTGCTGTACGACTGTGTGCGGCCGACAGCGGCACTGGCTGTACTACCCGAGTGAACGAAAATGAGAATGGACTGCCACGAAATAGTACCTCATTACGCGCGAAGCGGTTTCGAATAACAATGGAGTGTGAGAATTCGAGACTGGGAATGCTACAATGTTGAGATAGTGCATCTCGGAATTTTCGCCGTTAATCATGGGACATGCGGGAATTAATGTATCACTTTGCGGATTTTACTATTGAATTTTTCCTCTGTTGTGCGATTTTTTTATCTTCATAAAATGCTGATTAACTCGGTAAGGAGGGATTTTAGGAGATAATGTCACAAGACCATTTTTGTAGCTGATTAATTTTGCAACAAAAAAAATATTCTGATAATTTCTCCTAACATTATTCCTTACTGAGATAATACGGGGTTTAAATAAAAATGTCAAATTCACTTATCTCGTTTTACCACTTCCCTACAGAATTTTTTAACACCAACTGTTAGAAAGTCAAAGGGCTCGCCGAGTGTGGTCGAGTGTGGCCGACGACGGTGGCCGAGTTGGTTAAGGCGCACGGCTGGACGGCGGAGCCCGCGTGGAGAGGGTTCGAGTCCGGCTTGGGGCATGGGTTTTTTAATCTCTCGGAAACCGTCGAACGGGAGTCTAGACACCAAGAATCATTGGAGAAAGAGTTTCTCCATGAAGTTTGGTTGAACGCCATGTCGGCCGAGGTTTTCTATGGTTTCCCTTGGGCACCAGGAGAGTCTGTACATGGAGTATTGATAATACTCGAATGCAATAACGATTCGGTGATGAAACACTGTGAAAAAAATTTTGTCTGAATTTTCCAGTAGACTACTCGGAAATTTTTATCGCATTTAATTTTCACTGGAATTTCAAGGAATTTTGTCACTGAAAATTCATGATTGCCATGAAAAATCATTGAGAGCCGGAAATTTAAGATTCATTTGACCCTGAAATTAATAGAAATCCAGAAAATTCGGTGGACGGCAATCCTGAATTTTCAGGACAATGACACTGAACATAATTTCAGGGAAGAAAATTCATGAAAATTCGGGTTTTACTGAATATTCCGTGTAACGGGGTACCAAATATTTATACTCCTTTGGAAATTCAGGGACATTGAGGAATTTTCATTTTTACACTGCTCAAAATTCGGAAATATTCCGGAATTTTCCGCGACACTGGAAATTTCCTGGTTCTTTCATCTCCAACTCAAATTCTCTGTCGCTGTCCTGGACATTACTGGTAAACGATCCATGAAATTTCATTTTTTTTTCTAACAGTGCAGTTCACTTTATTTACTTGCGATAAAATTATTTTCGTGGAGAAAAGGCTTTACATGGTTCGAAATAATTACAAAATTCATTTCAGAATAAACTGAACGTTTAATTTCAACGAATTTATGTAGAATTTTGCAGAATTTTGATCGATGAGCGAAAAAGTATTCAAATAGGACCATCAGTTGTAGATTTTTATTAATTTATAATTAATTATTTATTCCATAAATTAAAAACTTATTAAATTCATTCGAAATTGCTGGATTATTCAAATAATGTTGAAAATGCAATGAAATAATCCCAAAGCCCGCTAAACAATCCAACCCCAATAATTCAAAAAATTCATTTTTCCTTCAACCCCTCCCTTTTCGACCCCCAAAAAATTGATTGAACTTGCAAATTAACATCAATCAATGACATTATTCAAACATTCATGACTCCTGCACTCCACAACCGAATAAATCCAAAAAAAATTCGGTATTAAATCATTATCAACATATCAATCCAAAAAATAATCGCAAAAGATGATCTCCAGTATAAATCTTTGCAATGAATTGAGCTGAGCGCAAAAATCCCTTAACCAATACAAAACCAATAATTCAAAAACTACAATTCCCTGGCGAGGCGGTCACCCACACGAAAAAAAATTTTTTTAAATCACAATCTGTTTTTTCATCCATGCATAAGCGAATAAAGTCAAGCCCATCAGGCCGGAAATAACGGAAAAGGCGAAACCGATCGGCAAATAATCGATGACATAATCATATCAGGCCAATGATACTTCCACAATGGCAGTTATCCTGCGAATCGTGTAAAATTACTCACGATTGTTGTATCCGCCATAAGAGGATGAGAGCGTCAATTATTTAACCGATTGTCCTCTCTCATCCCCCGCCCCCTCCCCCCCCCGGGTTTCTGTTGTGAACACACGGCCTGTCCATCTGCCCACTGCGATTCTTGTCGATACTGGAGAATTGCCAAAAGCCGGTATGGCCAATGGTTAATGAGGGCACGCCGCGGCAATATCTACTGCATCATCAGCAAATGCCCCGGCGAAATGAATGAGAAATAAATAAATTTAACTGGCAAAGTGGAAGGAACGGGCCAAACTTCTCGACTGATCCTGATGGATCGAAGCTCTCTCAGCCGTTGGGATAAGGGTTGACAGAGTGGTTAATCATTGCTCGGGCTGGAGATAAATGAGCCCACATTATCTGCGATACCGGAGAATACAGATGATGCAATTAATGCCCTGTACCGATTGCTCATGTCCCGCATTGACCATGCGCACTGCAAATGTCAATTTCAGATGCTAATGGATTTTTCAATTCGTTTGCAATGACATTTTCAAACGGAGAACCACGAATGGGGGGGGGGGGGGGCAATCCGATTTGCCAGTCCGTATTTTCAAGCAGTCGGGCGTGAAATAGGGGGGAAACTGTTTCCACGGTCAATCTGCGGGGGTTTTCTCTGACGTCCACTCGAGATTTCTTACAAATACTGAGACCTCGGCGGAGTGTGCGTATGCGCGGCTGGGGAGACGGGATACATACCCTCAGTGAAATAACTAGTATTATCTAGAGAATGTTATTTAAACCAAATATTTAATTCATAATTTTTAAGTTGATAATTGACGTTTTTTGGTAAGAGACATTTGAGGTAAAAACGCTCTTTTTTTTAAATTTAATTGTCATTTAAATTCTTGAGAGCAAATTTTGCTAATTGTTTTAGTAGTCTCTGGAGCCATTTCTCATACTTAAAAGTAGGGAAACAAGTTGACCACCGGCTCGTACAGACCTGGCGCTTGAACTTGGGATTTTTACGTTGCAGACCAGACTGACAGGAATAATTTATTTGTGAAGGGAATTTTATTTATACCGACGATTGCTTGACGAGTTTTTAATAGATATCATTCTGAACTGATTACGAGTTATCTCTTCTTGAGATGCAGTTTATCTGGGGAAAAAAAAATGTCTGGAGTTCAAGTTCTCCTTATTTGTCACAACAATAACATTATTTAATTTTTCTTCTAACTAAAAGCTCATCGTCCCCAGAAATTCTTCAGTTTGCTCAGATATTGGTATCTTTTTCGCGACTGAATGCGATCTTATGTCAATCACGGCAATCCTCAATTGTTGGGAGTACCTGATAATTAATTTGAGAATTTTATACGTCGAATCAAGAATTATATCGTTACGCGGAAGAAACCGGGAGATTGTAATCAACGGTCGTCAAGTCATGGAGTTTACATTTCTTGCGTTAGAAAAGAATCGAATCAATTGAATTGAACTCCAGATGCAATTAAAAGAATTACCAAAATTTGCGCTTAAGAATTTAAAATTAAATTAAATCAAAAAAAGCTCTGGCGTTTTTTTTTATCAAATGTCTCTTAACGAAATTTGTCTGTTGCCTCTATAGAGGAACTAATATTTTTTTATTATTATTTTATTTAACTAGAATATTGTGATAAACCCATTCGGAAGACTACTACCGATGCAATTGGTAGAAATAAAAAATAACAAAAATAGTAACAACGTATAAATTAATTATATAAATTAAATAGTCAAATCTCTTCAGTCGAATAGACTGACTCCCAGCTTATTTTTTTATTAATTATAATTTTTTTTGTTGGATTTGCAAATTGAGGGGGAAATAATCAATCTATATTCACTTTGTTTAACAAATAATGAGAAATAAATGAGCTATAGGGAATTAAAAATGTCTGAATTCCCAAAATAAGAGGGTCGACCTGGAAATGGCTATTTCACTACAAAAATCCCGGATTAAATGTCTTCCAGTTGTTTACAAAAATTATTACGACGGTTATTATTCCGGTTAGGTAACGCCAGTTGTTAAAGAGTATTTGAAATGTCTCTACATAAGAGCAGGGAGGGGCGGGCGGAGAGGTGGGGGGGGGGGGGGGGGGGGGGGGGGGGGCGAAGTACCGCTGCATTGCCACTGCGAAATGAAAGGACCAAATGTATTTAATAATACGAATGTGTGAGTGTACATAAGCCAATTTGCAGTGCCAACAAAAATTTCAACTTGGCCCCATTCCACACGGCGCGTTCCAGCTAATTATCCCGTATTTTATCAGTCTGTTTCACATCATCAATTCGTAATTTTCGCGCCCGTGCTTGTGCCTTTCTTTTTATTTTCTTCGACCGAATGAACACCGCTAATGGGATTGACCATTAATGGGGAAAATGGAATATTAACGATTTAATTAATTTACGACAGTTTATTTTGATTTTTTTGGGGTTTTTACATTTTCAGTCACTGCACCAATGATTATATCGCTGTCTATGGGGGACCCACCACTTCCAGTACCATGCTGAAGATGCTGTGCAGTAGCGAGAAAACTACCGTTGTCCATGCGGGACCAGAACTGCTGGTGGAATTCAAGTGAGTTAATTTAATTTTTTTTTTTTCGACGAACCAAATAATTTTTCTCAGATAAATTCTATATTCTCACGCTTTTACTCAATTTTTCAAAGAATTTTATTAATTAAAATTCAGAAGAACTAGGAATTTAAGGGGAGGCTCCCCTCAAGAAAGACGGATTTTGGTTTTTCAAAAAAAATCAAATTTTAAGGCCAATTCGATTTTTTAGATCAGAAATAAAAGGAAATGTCTTCAGGAGAGCCTCCCCTTACCAAAATTTGAAAATTTCAAATCAGAGAATTAAAAAATTGAGATTATTATTAGGAAATTTGAACAATCTTTTAATTGAATAAATAAGTAAATAGAAAAATTAATTTAATCAAATTTTTACGGAAATTCTAAACATTTTGATTATTTCCTAAATTAAATTGGTCACTCTCAGATTTTCCATATTTACCCCATTCCCAAAATCATTTTTTTCCACAAAATCATTTTTTTTCAATCTGCAGATCTGGCTCGGAAGTTCCGCCATTCATTTCCAATGGATTCCTAGCGCGCGTGAGGGTCACAGAATTGACAACAGCCGCCCCCACAACAACAACAACTACGACCGAAAACTTGGGTGAGCAATAGAGCAGAAACAATGCATCGATCAATCAGATTTTATTATTGCAAATTTAAATGTAAATGTTGTTTGTTCCACAGTCGATGCTATCGGAGCCAGCAATTCGATGAGCAATAGCATCCGCTCGTCCGACCGTGATTCCGATGATTTACGAAAGGACCAGGCATTGACCTGCGACGTTGACATTGACGGTGACAAGTACAGAACTGGTCATTACGATACACGTAAAACAATTAAAACCACCGATTGCCACTTGATCCTACGTGGCAGACTCTCCGACACTATTCACGTACTTCTGTCGAGTTACAATCTGAGGTATGTGACAAAAAAAAAAATGTTTCCACTTCACAAAAACAATACCTGGAATTACGAAGTGGTAAAACGAGATAAGGGTGTTTTTCCGAACTCTAAAAAACGCGGATTATCTCAGTAACCAGTGGTTTTAGGGGATAATGTCACAAGATCATTTTTATAGCTGATCAATTTTGCAACAAAAAAAGTCTCCTGCTAATTTCTCCTAACATTATTCTTTACTGAGATAATTTATTGCGCTTGCGGCCGCAATGGCGCAATAAAACAAAATTGTTAGCAAAATTCGACCCGAAAAACGGTAACCCCTGACCAATTTTTTCAGTTTGCAAACTAAAATCTCGATTTGAGATTTTATCGTGGGTTGAGAGATAAAAAAAATGAGTTACTAAAAATCTTACCAGAAAATCGAGAATGTCTCACACACTTTTTGCGAATGAATTCTTCATCTCTATTTTTATCCGTCTGTTCTCTTCATACGTGAACCAACAAAAAAACTACATAATTTCAATCATCACGAACTTAGCTCTCGGCAAATCCCTCGTCGCCCTCTCGGATATAAAAATTGCGATAAAAAAATTGTCGCAAGTCATTTCTACCGATCACGTACCTATGAAGAGGTATCCACAGTTGCCCCTCGAGTAACTACACTCACCCCTCCCCCCTTATCTCGACTTATACGTGACACGTTTTCGTTACAACTCCCAACCCGGGTGGCCCTATTCTCTTGGGCTGTACACAAATGCAAATAGGAATAGTATAACCTAGCGCCCAAACGTTTATATGGGCCACGCACAACAGTCACGTAGAAGAGTGACTCTCTCTCGTGCACAGAATTGCGGAAAACATGGATTTCTTTACGTACAATTTTTCTTGGTCCAGATAAATTTGAAGAATGGGACGAATTCTCAGGCGGGACGTGTCTTTAAAGTGCATCTTCACAAAATTGTGGATAAAAGTTCGAGCTTTGTTCATTTTTTTCCCCCCCAGCACACGACACGCTATTCAAAGTCTTTTGAGAATAAGAATGAATAATAATGGTATAAATAAACAATTCTATTACGCATGTTGAAAACAAATTTTAATCTAATAATTCTTTATTTTGCGGGGTTTATAAACTCGAGTAAAGATAAAAATTTTCAATGGATAAAATTGAGAAATAGTATATTTCGTAACAAGTGAAAAAAAATGGTTTTTGGCGAGTGGGAGGTTTATATCACGAGACGAAGGCGAGTGATATAATCCTACGAGTCAAAAACTACTTTATTCCCGACAGAGCGTGATGAAATAGTATATTTCGTAACAAGTGAAAAAAAATGGTTTTTGGCGAGTGGGAGGTTTATATCACGAGCCGAAGGCGAGGGATATTATAGATTCTGCATATTATATATTATATTATTATATTATATATACTATATATTCCATTATATATATATATACTACATATATATAAGTATACATCCGAATAACCCGGTGACAGAAAACGTTACATTGGATTTTTTTACAATGGATTTTTATAGAGAAAAGTCACACGGGTGGACACCCATAAGAAGAACACCGAAAGGAAAGAGGAGAAGAAAATAGTGCGACCAAAGTTTCTGTGATAATAATAATAAAAATAAAAACAAATTTAAATATAAATAAAATAAAAAACGAAGCGACTGGCAGAGGAATAGGGGGCTAATTGATGTACCTGAGGAGATATAAACTGATAGGAACTACACCAAATATAAGAGTTAGAGACGGGGGGGGAGCGGAAGGGCTTATGATGATGGATGTAAAACAACGATGATGACGGATGTAAAACAACTTTTTCATCACGCTGTGTCGGAAAAGTAACTTTTCAGTCACTCTCCGCTTCGCGTCGAGTGACTAAAAAGTACTTTTTCGACACATTGAGATGAAAA
>JAPYZN010006179.1:0-21539 GCA_030522865.1 Psyttalia lounsburyi | reverse complement strand
GTTTTATTTGGGGCACACCCAAATTGACCAACTGCAGGCCGTCACGACTCCTCTCCTGGGCCGTGTACACCCTTCCGTTTGACCTTGCCTGAAATATCCACGATCCAATGTTCATCTCAGGCTTAACAATTTGTTCGCGGGAATATATTTTTTTTCATTCATCTTATTATTATTACTTTTGTGTCAATTACTCGTGCGAGTGCAATCTCACGAGTTGCGTTACCATAGTGATATTATTTTCTCCGAATATTTTTATGGACCCCGGAACCCCCGGTGTTATGTACCCACGCATGTTTCCTCAAATTTTAAATGGACCGAACACTTTTAAAAATTCTGTAGGGAATTCCTGTAGTTTCAGTAATTCTCTCCGACACTGAGAATATATTCGATACCTCCCTAAAACAAAACTTTTGCTATTTCAACCGAATTTTAATTCTAATTAAATAAAGTCAATCACTAAATTACTAAAGTAATAACTAAATTGAGGTATTAAATAAATTTGAATACCTTGGAATTTTGGATTTAACAAAAAATCAATTGAGCTAAATAAAAAAATATAGAAAAATAATAAAATAAAAATTTCTGTAGACTACAAATGCGTTCATCCCTTGGATTTTCTTACAGTTAAAAATAACGTCGATGTCACTGATTAATGCTTTTGTTCTGGTTCTTCCATTCACTTTCCTCCCCTACCCTTGAATTATGGACGAAAAATGTAACGAGATGTGTTGGAGAGGTTTTTAGAAAAAAGAAACAAGTGAGAATGGTATACCTGCCGGTTGGATATTAAGGAGAACATCATACCCTCGTCACTTTGACCGTGCTCTCTCCATTCCTCCTTTTGCCTCCCCCCCCCCCCTCTCCCCCTCCCCTCGCCATGCCCCTCGTCAGTTCAAGTCTGCCTCACACTTATTCCATCCCCGCGTCCCTATCCCTCACCTATCCCTCTTTTTTTTCCCTTTATTTTTCATTATGCGCTCTCGTTTTTTCATTCTCTGCTTTTGTCTCCTTCTATCTCTCCTCGGCTCCCCCTCTCCCTCTCTCTACTTCAGGTCTCACTTGAGAGTTAAGAGCATTAGGGTGGGGCAAATCGAGGGGAAAAGGAGTGGAGGGGGCCGGGGGGGCTAAGAGAGCCGAGGTAAAGGAAAAAAAAATTGAAGGAAAAAAATGAGAAGGAAATTCAGGGGGGGCTCTTAGTGGTGCACAACTGGCCAAGTCAAGTTGGAAATTCATCTCGCACCCCCGCGCGCTGCGACACTTCTGTCGTTGCCTACAGAACTTACCTACCTAATCTCGAGTTGAATAAAATGTAATGAATTTAAATGGCTGTTGAAATGCCATGGCTATTTCACTACTTTTGGATTTTTTTTTTCAATTAATCGAGAATGAGGATCGTAATTTTTGTAATTTTGCGATTTCGTTAATTTTCTGTTTTCGGTCATTTTCAGGCAATTGTATTTTGAGATTATTTAGTGGGGAGTTAGTGGAGGCTAACTTGCTCGTTCAATTTTTTTTATTCTTAGGGTTGGACATGTCAACGAAAAATGAGAGGAGCTCATGTCAGTCCATAACTGACCAAGTCAAGTTGAAAATTCCGGGTCAATTACCGAATTGAATAATAATATGTACGGAAAAATGTTCTCGGGAAACACTAGATTTCAAAACATAATTTACACTTTTGAATTAAAAGAAAATGATTATTTATTTTATTATTATTCTTATGTAATTTACGACCTCAAATGAGATCGTAAATTACGAAATTGGAAAAGTGTAAAATACGGGAACAATCTCACCATTTACGTTAATTTTTTCGTAATTTATCAGATTAATCGCGTACTTAAGGAGATTATTTCGGTAATTAAAATTCTTTTTGTAAAAAAAAATTACATTGCGATTAAAGAAAAAATAATCTCAAAAATCTGCAGTTGAAATAATTTTAGCACAATTTAACAACAAAATTAGTTAAAAATTTCTCTCAGTTGGAAATAATATAACCATAAAAGAAAGAATTGAGAGAGAAAATCAAACCGAGAAGGAAATACAAAATGGGCCAAGGAAATACAACCGGCCAAGTCAAGATGAGAATTCATCTCGCACCCCCGCGCAGGTCCATTTCAGTTGGAGGCTGCGAAACTTACCTACCTAACCCCGAGTTAAATAAAATGCACTAGACCCACCTCGTAGCTGCACGGTACACGACATTTCACGTGTTTTTTTTTTCTTTTCTTTTTTTCCGAGAAAAAAAAGCGAGGAAGAAGATCTTGTCTTCTCTCTTGTTCGCTTTATTCTCATTATCCCGCGGGCTGCATTTTTAGCTGTTGCCTTTGGGGCCTCGGAAATCGATTGGGGCAGTGAATAAAAGCGGACTTTGTTATTACGTGACACGAAGTACGTCAGAAAGATTAGCTACCGGGAGCGACATGGCTTTCCCACAGAGGGACAAATCACTCGGTAAACTGTATTTCGGCGATTATGGGCTTATGTTCTGGGGTGTAAATCAACATTTTATCTATTTATTTATTTATTTTATGGTTTTTAGAAATGTCGAGGGATCGATGGCTCCGATTCTCATGAACTACTTAAACTTAGAAATTTAAAAGTGGTAGCAATCAATTCGAATTACTTAACTCACTTTGCAACTTCAGACAATGAAGTTTGAATTTGCGGGGGCCCAAGGGTATAAAAAAAGTTGAACATTATTTGCTGGACGAAACAATGATTGTTCAATTTTTTTTTAATAGAATTTTTTTCGCAAATTTAGGACAAATTGACGATTTTTTTGGGAAAGTTAAAAAAAAATCTGCGAAAATATTGAGGAGAAAAAAATATTGTTTTTGTCACTGAGTCCCACTTTTCAATATGTACAAGAAATTTGAAATGAAGAAGTGGCCAGGAGCCGGATAGCTCAGTCGGAAGGAGCACCCGTTGCGCTGATTCAAGATGAATTAAACTGACCAGTCTTATATCATATCGGCAGACACACGAGAGTTAAACAAAAATTCTCATTGACGATTTCTTGACTCTGGATTACCTATATTCTAGGAAAATCCCAAAATGTGATTATGAAGACTTCAGGAGAGTCAACAAAATTTCGGGGGCTGGACGATCGAGATACAGAAGTCAACTTAAAATTAGATCAGAATTATTCAACCAAGCGAACAAAATAAAAAATAGACGTCAAAATCGCTTTTTAGAAATAACTTCAATCCTAATTATTTAATACAAGTAAATAATAATTGAAAGAAAATTCAAGGTATGAAATAATTAAAAATGACTTGAGCTGGACAACCACAAACTCCATCAGAGACTCAACATTACTAAGGGGCATTATAATAATCTTAAAATGATTCGCACAGAAATGGAGAACGCTCCATTTATTTATTTAAATTCCGCTCTTTGACGTAAAATTTCAATCTCCCGTCTCCTAGCGGCGTATTTGGTACGATTCTATTGATTATTGATTAAATTAGGATGAGAGAAATTTTCGGTGAAATCTGTCCTCCAATGTGACTCCCCAAATTAATCAATCAATTAAAAATCGTAAACCAGAAGAGAAAAAAACGAGTCACCTGAAATGACACACGAGACTTGTTCCCGAGTCACGTGAGCCTACGAATTGGATATAACGCTGTAAAAGAATTTTAGCCGAAGGACCTTGAGCGCCGTGTACACCTATATACAAGCCTCTTGCCTTTAATAGCCGAGGATATACATATACGAGAAGGAGAGGGAATAAAAATGAGAAGTAAAAATGTCCAGGGAAGCAGAGAGGGAGAGAGAGGCATCTCGTGGAGAACGGAACGAAAAAAGAAGCCCAGTGTATATATCTATATATATATATATGATTTCCAGGAATAATAGAGAGAAGGAAAAAGAGAAGGCAGCCAAAGGCGTTTACAATCGTAGGTGCGGAGTAGCCCTAAAATCCCTCATTCTCCGGCCGCCCCTCTGCCGTATACGCAGGTTTTTCAAGCGAAGTAAGAGGCCCACCGGCGCACGGGTAATGCGTATAATCAGAAAAAAAAATGCTTGTTGAATGGAGAAACGGTAAAGAAATAAAAATGGATAAAGAAAAAAATAACATGACGCCGACACTCTAATCCCTCCCCAATAACCCACTCCCTGAGCCATATAAAGTTGAAAACAACCGATGCAACATTGGGGAAAGGGGGATATTTGAATTGAAAATTTCCTACTCGAATTTTTACCAGAAAAAAAAATGAAAAAAATACGTATAATGCGATGCAGTCACGAAGGCGCCATCTGACTAACGCACAAATTGCTAGTTTTGCATCAATTTTTTTTTCTAGGGTGGATGGTCTCCCCAGTGAGTGACTAACGCCCTATGAACAATTCATAATTGGGGAGTAAAAAGAAATTCATGAGACGATTTTCTATTCGCGACCGGCCTTGGTGATATTATTATTTGTGCGAGATTATTTTTAAGTATTTTGTGAGATAATAAATGAGTATGGAGAGAAATTTTTGGTAAAAATGACAGTTTCGTTTGTCAACCCTGTTGCATTTTTTGTTGTGAAAAAATTGCCCAAGCGCACAGTAAAATTCACTAGCTTCAACAAAAATTATACATAGATCTAGAAATCTTTGATTAAGGGGTCAATAAATTTGCAAAATACTACGCGATTATATACCGGAACGATAATTTCTTTTTAATATTGTAAGCTTTGAAACTTTCAAGGAAGGTTTATTTGCTATTTTCCATAAATTTATAATAGAGCTTATAATTCCAATCGACAGTCATACAAATTAGAAAGGAAATTATAAGTTTTTAATGCGAAATTAAAGACACAACTTGAAGACAACAAATAATAAATTAGATGACTGAGTAGTCTCGAAAGGTGAAAAATCATATTGCATATTGTTTACATAGAAAACATCATACAAACAGCTAAATAAAAATTAATAAAATAGAAATAGTTATTGATAATTGAGTCAAAACTAAGTAAATAAAAGAAACAAAAAATTGGCGATTATTTACCAAAAAATGTCTCGAAAATGAACGACCAACTAAACAGCCACCGAAAAACTCCACCGCTTTCCAATATTGTAAACTATAGAAAAAAAAGCTTGAAAAAAATATTCAACGAAAACCGAAAAAAAAAGGAAGACTTGAGAAAGAAATTGGAAACAACGAGAGATAATACCCAAAAATTATGAGAATTTGAAGATGGTCAAGATGGCATTGTTTCCAGGGATGGCAGCAGGTAGATATGGATTGGACTAGAGAAACTGAAAAATAGATGGTTCAGGGGGGTCGCGGAGGGGCGAGGGGGAGGGATAGGAAGGGGGAAACAGAAGGGAGAAGTTAAAAGAAACAAAGAGACAACAGCAGGGATTGTGGCAAGGTAAGGAGTCAGTGAAGGACGAAGGCAAAAGCAAGAAAGCGATACATGAGAGGAGCGACAAGAGCGCCCGGAGGGCGAAGAGGGTGAAATCCTCCCCCCCCCGACAGCCATTTCATCCTGACCATCCCAAATGGACCCAAAGCTTATGTACCCATTTTTTATACTCCCGTCTCCGCATCGACTCGTGTAAGTTACTCGAAACTGTGCTTGTGTATATCCAAAGAATCATCGATGGCTCACATGTATTGGGTGGGGTAGTTGTACCGCTCTCCTATACTCTATACCGCTCTATAATACTCTCTATACTAACACCCATGAAACTCCGGTCTTTCGGTTCTTTTTGGTGATGAAAAACGAAATAAAAATCTAAAAACCGAATAGTCTCATCTCTTATTCCCCCCGGGTTGAGGAATTTTTTTTACGTTCTTTGGGTTCTTGGGATTATACCGGTGTTGCCTAGTATAAACCAAGTGGCAAGAGAGGGACAGAGAGAGAGAGGGAGAGAGAGAGAGAGAGAGAGAGAGAGAGAGAAATGAGAGAACGTGTGCACATGTATTTTCTTGCGACTATAAAGCCACAAACAAGACGCAGTTACATTTGCCCAGGGAAGTTTAAACCGTTGACGAGAGTAAAATCTCCCGCATTTTTGGGGGGCGAGAGAGATAGAGGGGGATGGCGGAGGCTGTGAAGAAGGGGGCAGTGTAGCTCGTAAGCTAAACTTACCTTTTCTACCTGCTTGTCTGTCTACCTGACCGCCCTCCCCCCTCTCCCCATTATTCCTTTCTTATTCCTCTCTTTACTCACACAGTACTTTGGCTACATTCTTTCTGCTTCAAGAAATCATCTCCGGTTGTTAGGTTTTTTTTTCCACCCCTCCTCTTCCCTCATTTATTTTATCTCAAGTAAATTTATGGGTATTTCTCTCCCCCCCCCCTCCCTCCCCCCCCCCCCCCCCCCCCCCCCTCCACTCTCTTCTTGTGCATGGGTTTTCTTTATTTCACTCAGTATTATTATTGAGAGAGAACGATGTGTGTAGAGGTGCGGTCACGATCGATGCTCGACGCATCGAGTCAGTGGTACCGATGGCTTGAAATAGAGATGATGTACGTTAATAATATGTGTGTGCATATGGGGTTGCCCCGTTACGAGCCACTGGGTCCGCGCGCCAATCCGCCCCTAAGCAAATCCCTAGCCTCGTGATCGCTGGCTTCTTATTAATGCTCGGATTGAAAGGAGAACTTATTTAAGGACATTCAAGTGGAACAAGCGCAACTGGCGGAAGGGGGGAGGTTCTTGGATGATAGGTTTTTGGATTTTTGCGCGCGAATGGAAAATTTGGAATCGGTTAAAATCGAAGTTTTGGATTTTTGTTGGGGTAGGATAACTAATTCGGCCATCAGGAAGCCGAATATGATTTTTTTAAACTATGTACGGTTGTAGGTGTGTGACAGAGTCAATTTAGCCACTATAAAACAAATATTTGTCCGAATTCATTGAACCCAGATTAGAAATATTTGTTTTTATATTATCTAGGATAAGATCGAAAATGGAGTAGAGTTTTTGAATTATTTGCCAAAATTTGAGTTCCTGAAAAAAAATCCCCGGAAAAAAAATCCCGAAAAATCCCGGCCGCCTATGTGTTATCACAAGGGCCACAAGGGGCCGCCTATGCGTTATCGCAGTTTTTTTTAATAGAACATGGCAAGAGGGGATTTTTTTTCCGGGAATTGTTTTTTCCGGAGATTTTTTTTCTGGGATTTTTTTTGCGCCATCCCCAAAATTTACATTGCACCGGAAAGTTCACCCGACCTTTGCACAAGGTCGGCGCAATGTTGGCGCAAAGTTGGCGTAAGGTTGGCGCAATGTTGGCCACCACTGTCGGTAATTTTTTTATTTTTGTTTGGCTAGTAGTGACGCAGAGAATTTGAATTGACAGACACTTGTCAAATTCAGTTGAATCCAACAATGATATCGATTATTCATTCCCGCTGTTTACGTTTACTTTTTCTGTTTCAAGCAGAGTGCGAAAATTTTCAAGTGTAACTCTCTCATGACAACAACCTCAAGCATCTTTCTGAGTCATCATTTTCATCCAATTCCGATGTAATTAGTCCGCCTCCGGCGGTTGTTGAGGCCTTGTCTATTCAGTTACGATGCGGCATTTCTCCGTATTTTTTTGTAGTCCTGACATGATAGAGGTATTTTCACAAATGACTAATATATTTGTAAACAAATAGTCGTCAGGTATGAAGCCACCATATGGCTGACAATGTTTATCAATAGAAGCTCGTGAAATACTCACAGGGAGGAAAAAAATTTTAATTTTCCGTACTGCTCTTCACTTTTCCTCGTTCGGGAATTGGTACGGGCCCTTACCCGAACTCGAAAAAGTGAAAATCACTACGGAAAATATCGTTCCTGGGCTATCATTATGGGGTTTTTTGACTCGCGTGGTTGGCTGCCTCGCCTGCGGCTCGGCTCACCAAACTCCGCGCGAGTAGAAATGGTATATTATGTACCGAGGACGATGAGTGGCGCATAAGTCCGAGTTTGAGTGTAGATGCACAATTTCAAGCCTCGGCTTCGCCTCGGCTGAAAATCCTGCATTTAACCTCAAACTCGGACTATGTGCCACTATCGTCCGAGGGTCATATACGATTTTATGTTGCCAGGAATCAATTAATTGCGAGTCATCGGTTGTCATACTGCCCGATGAGTGAATTTACTCGCCATGGAGGATAAGTAACCAGAGGCAAGCTGGTGGCGCTACTGTCTGTGGTTCACTTATCCCCCTAGGCGGATAAATTTACTTATCGGGCAGTTATGGCAGCTGATAAGTCGCAATCGGTTGAGTCCTAGGAACATAAACCCCATACTATTCTCGATTGATCGGTGCGGACAAGAGTGAAAAGATCAGCACAGATTGGATCATTCTTGGGATATAGATGAATATCCTTTCAAACTATTTACCGATTATGAAAATTTTATAATTTTTAAATTTAATTGGTCGAGTCAATTATTTTTCACAATCCGGATCGTTGATTGTGACGATCTCAATTAGTTATTCCGAAGACTATATAGTGTTAATGGTTGTCGCTGTTGACCATTCATGATTATTGATGTTTTTTGAGGGGATCAATTAGCTCTCATTTTTAAAACCGAAGATCAGTGGTAAAAAATCGTATGTAACAAACATTTTCCAGAAGTTGAAATAATTTGTAAGACATTTTGGATAATTTATCAACCCATTCAGTGGGAGAAGGAAGCATTTGATTGAAAAATCTGGAATATATTCACTGATTTTTTTTTTCTTATTCATTTTTCCTGACCTTATTGTTTTCATAAGACTGAATTTTCTATACCGAAATTTATTGAAATTTTAATCAAACTGTATTATAAATTTTATTAGAACTTGCCAGGCGTGTATCGAACATTCAAACTCAATTCAATACAAATTCTATATAAATTGGGATAAAGGTGCATTTATTACTACAATTATATTCACTTCGTTTTTTGAGATTATTCCGAAAAATCAGGGACGCCCAAAACCGCTGTAAAAAAAAATTATCCATTAAACATAATCACGGGAATCCGAACCTCGAAGTAAAGCCAAGCAGCTTCAACGTTTTACGCTGTTTGCGACCGATCCAAAATAAGTGTGACAACTTTCGAGATTTTTTTGATAATAACTACCGCTTCATAACCACCGTAAACTCACAATAAATCGAAATCAAATGCTTCAATCTTGTATAATAAGTTCTTATCTTTTTTGACTGCTGTATGAAAGTGGATTACTATCAATATTTATTTGTACTTTCTGTTAATGATAGGCAGAACTGTACATCAAATTTAAATGCTCGGCTGACGTCGGGAATTTACATCCGACCATCTTCTCTCGTGAACTTGTCACGAATTTCATTAGCAATGCACAGGCGAAAAAAAAAAACAGTTTTCAACGGAAAAACGTGACTTTTACTGGTTGATAATTAATTTACTGCGGCGAGGTAATAGTAGCAAAATACACGGCGAGAATTTTTTTAGTAAAAATTACCGTTCCCATTGGTAATCGTGTATTCGGGAAAAAATATCCAATCGCATAATAAAATTCATAATCTTTAACAGAAATTATGCACACGCCGAGATAATTTTCTAGTCTAGACCAATTTTTTGCACCCCTCTATAACTTTTAGTAAACAGTCAGCAAATTCTACTGCAGCGGTACGGCAATTTTCTCGGGTGGTAAACGTACGGAGGATTATATAATGAAATGGTAATTTCCACGTAATTTTTTCCTCCGTAGATGCGTAAGTGTAATTTTTTAATTAGACTCTTTAATGGAGGAAATTGATTTTAGTTAGTCATCAATCTCCAGTAAATTTCTGATCCTCATTTTGAAAGACAGTCTTTCAAGTTTTTCATTGAGAGCAACTTAAAGATCCGAGGAGACTCCCCAAACATTCGTGACAAATCCCTGGGAATTACGGCCCATTTTCTTGGAATATTTAAATAAAACGCGAGGGAATTGAAATAAAAATGAGCACCGAGCAGCAAATGAATTTAAAAAGCTCGTGCATATGCATGATTATCCCTTTCCCAACTAGAAAAAGAGAGATTGTTACAAGTTTCTATACTCCGTGTTGGGTAAAGATGTTAATTTTCAGAGTAGGTAATGGCTGTTTGTCGCAACGAGATAAAAAGATTAAGTGGACAGTTGAATCGGCCGGTATTAATGGTCTCCCAAAGCCACAGTTTCATGCCTCACCGAACTTGAGAATTCCATCGGGTTTATTATGGACGGATGCGATAGATTTTTATCTCACCGAGATTTTTTTTTAACGGTCTGACCGGTAATATCTTTTTTTGGGCGGTATGAAGCAAATGTGTACGAGGTGGAATAAGTTTTCTCGGGGGGGAGACCAAAAAAAAAACCAGTCTCACGATCACGAAATATACATTTTTTATTTATTTTTATTTTTTTGGATAATGAGGAACTACGTTCGTGCACACGATAAAAAGGTCATGTATGTAATTTGGATATTTATCGTAGACGCACGATTATCGAAAGCCAGGTGCTCCAACCGTTCACTCACTCGAATTATTCTGGAAGACACTTAATCGCCCCACGCCACCTACCCCACCCGGTCTCTCGGGTTTTTTTTTCTTTTTTTTTTTTTTCGTTCCTTTCTTTTCCCTAAATCTCGACGTGCTCAAAGAGACAGTGTGCGTGTGTGTTGCGTTTTTTCGATTTGGTCTCTCGCGCCCCGGCGAATAATCAAGGTTTTAAAATTTCGTAGAAAATCCCGCGCAGGTAACGAGCGACATAAATTCTTTATTAGCGGCGAGGGGGCCACCCATACCCGTTTATTTCACGTCTTCCCCTTTGTATATCTCGTTGAGTTTGTTTTTTTTCGGCTCTCTTGCTTTATTCATTGGAAATACTTTTTACCTGGATTAAAGTCAGTCGAGATTAAATATTTGGGAGGAGCATGTAACCTTTGCTTTTTGAGATGGTAAATTCAGTCGGAGGGGGATATTTCGACGAATCGACGTCATTGCTCTTGATTCATGAATTATCGGCGATTTTGGGAGGTTGGAAGGCGACTCGAGGGACAAAGGAACCGCAGTTTGTCGAAAGAATTTTTAAAATATCTCGCGAAATCGTTTGTTGGATTAATGCAATGATTTTAATGGTATTTTTTTTCTTTTCAAGATATTTTACTGCGAATTTATTTTGAAAATTTAAAAAGATTGCGGGACAACATTAAAAATCCTTGCATGATTTAGTAATTATTTTCAGAAGACTCACATTAAATTTCATTCAAGAGAAGAGAAATTAAAAATCAGATAATTATCAAGCTTCAAATGAATTAACTTAAATTTCTAATTAAAATGTGAATATCCAGTACCGGATTGCCTGGGGGGTTTTTTTTCATATTTTTTTTTTACAAATAATGAATTTGAAATATAAAATTGTCGCGTGGTATTTTATAAATTACCGTATCATTTAAGTAAAATTTGTCGACGGCTTACCGAAAGTGATAATAATTATCCAACCGGTCCAGAAAATTTGTTTACCTTCGACTAAAAATTGTCTAAAGGATTGCATAATTTTTGTTAAAGATTGCGAATTTTACAATGCGGTTGGATAATTTATCGCGAATACACGATTACCAAACGGAACGGTAATTTTTACTAAACAATTTCTCTCCGTGGCGAGTTTATTCATTATTCATCTCGTTAACCCAACTAAATTCATCCTTTCATGTCAGACACCCGCTCCAATTATTTGATACATTTCGATCGTTGTTATTAACAGTTGTTATGAATCGAAAAATTATCATATCCAGTGTCAAATGCCCCCAAAAACTCATTTAGTCTGATTAAATACTCCTCCTCACAATTAAATAAACCTCATTTCTACCAATCAATATCTTACGCCAATTTCACCAGAAATTTTTGTCGTTTTAATCACTGACCCTGAGGATTGCAGTTCTTTTTCGAATACCTAATAATTCAGAAACTAAAAATCATTTCCCGACCTCAAACAAATTTTCTAACTCTAGTGAGACTGCCTTACACTTGGCAACGTGGCCCATTGAAATTGCCGTAAAAATAAATAAGATAAATGAAGAAAGAGGGAGAAGGAATTTGGAGATATTCTGTTGCAGCGTTGAAGATGGAGAGAAAAAAAAAAGGAGAGATATACGCCCCCGTAGTTATTTCGACAGGAACCATTTTACTGTGGCTCAAAAGAACCTGTTCAATTTCTGTGTGCACCTTGAGGTGTATATGAAGGAGTGTAGAAGGAGAGAAGAGAAGAGGAGACAAGATTTGAAAGATGACCAAGGATCCCTGGCCCCAGCCACTGAAAGACGAGAAAAAGGACCGGGTGAGGGGGGGAACAGGTCAGTCCGACTTACATTACCGCGTGAAGGGAGTTATTGGCTTTCGTGAAATCGGGGAATATCTGATCATCCGTCTGTCATTTACCTGCGCACTTGGGACTAAAGTCGACGCGCTACTCGTTCAAACTCTCAATTTCCCTTGCGTGTTGAGAATTTTTCAAAATTCCCGCGTGAGATAATTTTTCTTTTTTTTTTTTTTCCCATTCCCTTCTTCCTACATCATGCCACCAATTTCAATTCATTGTTCAATACCCATAATTCCTGAGTATTTCCAGGTACCACATGCCAACTGCTGCATGACAGAGTGCAATTAATGTACCTCAACAATTTAACCCCCCCCCCCCCCCCCGTCATTTCTTTATTTTTCTCTTCCCAGAAATGTAATTCAATAATTCAACAAAAGCCCCAGTCTCCCCTCGGGCCTAATGTGTCGCGCATTTTTTTTTACATCTGTGGGGGGGGGGGGGGGGGGGGGGGGGGGGCAGGTGTATAAGTGCACTGGGGGCCGGGTGCTCTAAAATCACCTGAACCCCAGGCTTTCCTCATCCCATCGAGTCCCATAGAATTAAAAATAAAAGTCAATTGGAGGAGAGACTGGAAAAGAGCAAAAATCATCCTCCCTCCCCCTATTTATTTTATTTCTTTTATTCTAAAGAAATCATCTCGACTGTGTGGGCATGCAACACAAATAAACACGCGCCCTGCACACACACACACACACACACACACACACACACACACACACACACCACACACACACACACACACACACACACACACACACACACACACACACACACACACACACACACACACACACACACACACACACACACACACACACACGTTCAACATAATGGTAGAGTGGTAAAAAAAGGAGACGAAGGTTGCGGATGATAAAGGGCACGTGCGAAAGAGGAAACCCGTTCGGTCGTCAGTGGACTATCCCTTTACTCCGGAGCAGGCGCACCTTTCACTCCTCCAAGCTACACTGACCTACATTCCGAACAAACCGGGTCCAAATTAAATTCCAAATCAACACAAAGAGTTATCGTAATCAACCCCCCCCCCCCCCCCCCCCCCCCCCCCCCCCCCCCCCCCCCCCCCTCCTCCCAAAATAAAAAACCAACTCATAAAAAATCATGAAAACTCACTGGATTATTGGTGGAAGACGCAGCTGGACCAGCGGCAGTGTGTCCCTCGTAATCGTAATCCTGCTCTCTGTGTCTATTCCTCCCCTGGCTGTGCTCACTCTCCCTTGGCTCTCTGTGATGATCACGATGATCCCTATCAGGCAAATCACGGCTCAATTCACGTTCTCCAGTGTGACGGGCCTGCCTAGACATCGCCGGCTGCTCCTCCACCTCTTCTTCCTCTTCCTCCCCCACCTCGTCAATTTCGTCCTCCTCTTCCTCGTCCTCAGAGTCAAGAAGCAGCCGTTCGGTACCAAAGCCACCGCCGGGGTTGCCGTCTCCACGGCTGGTGACTCCCCGTCGAACGGGATGACGCCGTAGGTCACACCATCCTCCACCACCAGCACCACCACCACCACCACCACCACCGCCGCCGCCGCCACCCTCCTCGTCACACGGACTCCCGGCCACCCCGCGGCCCGTTGATAATACACCTGGCGCCCTCACCTTCTTTCTACCAATTGTATTATCCTGCAAACGCACTGACGCCACACCGTGGACCTCCGTAACATCACCGTAATCAACTATGTTAACTTTGCCTCGTCTGCCGCTTACGACCTCGCGGTAATCATCTTGATAATCGTCCTCCTCCTCCTCCTCCTCCTCGCGATAACCCGGCAGACCGAATGACGAGGTTGGCGAGAGCACTGGGGATTCGCTGAATAATACGACGCCTCTTCGTCGTCCGGTTCTTGTGGTGTCGACGCCACCGCTGTCGCGGGGACGATCCTCCCGTCGTCTCGTCACCACTTGAATTTTTTCAATACTTTGGGGGAGGGGACAAAATTGAACGCGCGGCGCCTGGTGTACTGTGGGCGATTTAATTACTCTGTCAAATGATCATCGATGATACGGAGATTGTTAGTTGGCGAATGGGTTTTATTATGGCTCGATTCAACTCGTTGTGACACTATTTGCTCTCTTCAGGTTCTTTTACCTTTTATCATCACCTGTCGTCTGGGGTATTTGTAAAGAGTTTGTCCCGCTTACGCGACAATCCCTCGGGTTTTGTTGTTCAATTCTCGGGGACAATGAGAGTGGCAGGGGAGGCTGTCGATTATTGTGGAATGGTTGTTTCAGACTTTTTTTTTTTCTTCTTTTTTTTTCAGAGAGTGTATGGAGGTTAGGTAGCACTAGTTGGCGAGGCTCGGCGAATGTAGGGCTGTAGGTCACGCTCAACCGTTAAACCACAACCATCACCAACCCCTCCCCGCCTTTACCACCCGCCCACTGTCCACCCGGAGCGACTTTGACTCAGCTGCAACGTACCCTGGCGCTAGGGGTTGCGGCGTTGCACCGGTCCGACACACTCAATACTCCTCACAAAGGCAGACTTTGATGGGGATTTTTTACTTTTTATTTTTATCGCAGGGCAATTTCGAGGCGAAGAGTGACGAGTATTGTTCCCAGATTTAGCGACGAACTCGGTAATTCAATTTGATATCTCGTAAGTGGATTAGGGGACACTAGACGTCTCTATTTTCAATTGGCAAATGTGGGATTTTTTTTTAGATTGGGAGGGATCGTCGCGGATTTTTCACGGAAATTTTTTAATTAGCAAACTTGTTTCGTAGGCTCAATGGCTCAATTGAACTGCAGGTTTTATCGGGTGGAGATTAAAATGATGAATTTTCACCGGGTTCACTGGTTAGGGGGCAATTAATAAACCACTTGGGGTGAAAATATTGAGTGGGCCACCAGTTCTCCCAGATACAATAGTCAACAGTTCTTTTTTTTTTTTCTCCTCGGGATTCCCGGGGCTTGACGGAATAACACAGTGAATATATCGGACAATTTTTCACCCACTTTGTGTACAACCACAGGCTCGTTATTTATAATTTATTCTGTTGAGTGTAATCACTGATAACGCGGTTTGCATTGACTGGCGCTACTAATCGGGCGTGAATAATTTGTTTTTCTATCTCTTTATTTTTCCTTCAGCACCGAGTGAGGGATTGACGGGGGAAAACCACTGGTACGAGACGTTTGTACGTTTTTCCAACGGAATATTACGGATATGGATGGTGGATGGGCTTCGCGCTTCGCTCGGTACTCGGTTATCATCGGTATTGTTCGCCAATAATCGAGACTTTTCGCGCACCTCCCCCCTACACCCCCGTTTCTTTGATAGAACCGGGGATGACGTCACAATTGTGTATATGCGAACCTGGGGATGTCTTTTATCGATCCGGAGGTGAGAGCGCATGCGAGGTGGTGATAGCTGGGGGGGGGAGGAGGAGGGGGGAGGGGAATCCCCTCTCCAGTGCTGGACTCGTTGGAGTTTCTCGGTATTTTCAAAATCTGGTACTTGCTCACGCGCAGAAAGGGTGACTGCGGCGGGTCGGCGGAGGAGGGCGGGGGAGGGCGCGACACGTGGCCAGCTGGATTTAATCCGGGTGGCCATCGGGGATGGGAGTACCCTCTGTCTGTCTCGATATGTACTTCATCTCTGGTTCTGCAACACCCGTAGACTAATCGATTTTTTTTTAATTGTATAAATATTTGAGTGTAGGGGGGGGGGGGGGGGGGGGGGGGGGGGGGGGGGGGGGGGGGGGGGGGGGGGGGGGGGGGGGGGGGGGGGGGGGGGGGGGGGGGGGGGGGGGGGGGGATGAACTGTTATCTTGGAAACGGGGAATTTTACTGTACGACAGATGATCACAGCAGGACACTTGGACGAATTGTCGGGAAAATTCAAATTTACTGGTTATAAATTTTGTCGGAATTTTATGGGAGAGTTATTGGAAACTTTGATTGAATTTCATTTTCACGGAAATTCCAAGGAATTTTGGCACTGGGAATTTATTATTTGACTGAGAAATCAATGAGAAGTGGACATTTGAGATTCATTGGGCCTTACAAAACGAATTTTTACTCAGAAAATAAAATTTTAATCTACGTCTAAGCCAATCGGATTTTAAGGTTTCATTTTACGTACATTAAAACGCACTTATGTGCACTTAATGAAAAGAAAAGCCGGTTTTAGTACTTCAATTTATTTCTCAGCTTTAGATGAAATTGCTTTTTCCCCGATAATTAATTAATCAATCGATTATACGGACATTAATGGGATCAATAATTTCTGATTACATTAAGAATTTTACAGTCCTCATTTTAAAAAATCTACATTTACAGAATTGCCGAATTAAAATGATTTCCCTGAGTAGAAAAATATAATTGGGCCAATCAAATGTTCTTCTGTCAAGATTTTGAGACGAGTTTTTAATTATAAAAAAATTCCGGCATTTGTTGTACAAAAAAAAATCGCGAATTTGTATTTTTTTTATCAGTGCGGAAAATGAAGGAAAATTGACTCGAATTTATATGGTCTCTCCCTCCCCTCCACTAGAAAAGTTTGACCCTTGAAAAATGCTTATCCCTTTATAAATCCGCCTATATCGATGACCTTTTCATTAATTCTATCAGCGAATAGAAGCCCCTTTTAGGTAGACAAATTTTAAGGGAATTATCGTGATTTAATCGGAGTGACATATATCTCCTCAAAAATAAATACGATATTACGCAAAAAGTGCGGGAGCCCAGCGCGAGTTGCGCATACTACTTTATATCCTAAGTGTGTATTATAAGCGCGGGGGGGGGGGGGGCTCGTCCCCCGTGAATAAAAAAACAAAAAAAAATAGAAAAAAAAGGCGCCCGGTTCTGCACAAAAAAATATATCCTGATCAAATTTTGCCAGATTTAAGTGAACAATTCAAACTAATTTAAACAAAAAAATTGTTTTCTCTTTCAAAACGACTGCTCAAAATTATTGTCTTTTGGTGGTTTTAGCAGGATTTCTCGCAAACGAATCATCTGAAATTAAAAATTAAAATATTTACTTAATCCGTATAGATTTGGCTTTCGAATCGACTGTCTTGAGATTTTTCTATGCAAAAAAAATGTCGGACCTTTGCATTTTTCGACGATTTTTTGCACCTTTATGTGTTTATAACTTTTTTAAATGTCAATAAATATTTCAGAGTGTTGAAAAAAAGGGAGCCACCTCCTCGTCACTATCGGGGATTTCACGCACGTATGGTGTAAATCATTTTTCTTTTCTCCGCGAGGTCTTGCAGTACTTCCTGGAGTAAAATCTATCTCCTGCTGTTTCAAGCAAAATTATGGATCTTCCAAATACGTTGATCGTCAATTTCTTTCCGTTCTACACTTTTTAATGGTCTCCTGGTAGACATATTCTGAGAGAAGAAACGACGCGATTCGAAATAAATTTCCCCATCATTTGCGGATAAGTAAATGTAAAAAGGAGAGAAGATTACGGTTATTTACGAATACGCAATCATAAATGAGGATTATGGGATCGTAATTCATGGCAAACTAGAGCGTAATTTCAAGAGTAAACGGCAGACGTAAAATACGGATAAGGGAATCTGAAAAATCCTTGCGATCTAGTCGACCTGATTTAGGCTTAGATATTATTGCCGTTAATGCCACACGAGGAGAAATTTCTTAGTAAAAATTACCGTTCCCTTTGGCAATTGGCGTTCTGGAAAGTTTACCCAATCGCACAGTAAAATTCACAATCTTCAACAAAAATTGCGTACACGTCAGATTAATTTTCAGTGAGGGGTAAATAACTATTTACTACTTCTACTGAATACAAAATAATTATTCAAAATGAAATGTCATGGATAGTTGACGTGTAATTTTTATTACTACATTCATTCAATAATTTCTAAGACTCCCCCGACAATAAAAATAAATCCCAATATTTCTAATGCCAAAATTTGAATTCAATCGATGCCTCCGAAATGAGAGGCTGATAACATTGTTGAAATAAAAGGCCTTTATTTCGGTGGTAACAGAAATTTTATTTAAAAAATAAGCGGTTTAGGTCAAGACGGTAGATAATTTTTTTTCTTATAATTAACAAACCTGGAAATGTCGATAACAATTGAAACTATCAAAGTTATTAGATAAATTGAATATCACATTTAATTGAAGGTCACAGAAATTTTCAATTAAGTAACAATTAAAATTTCAATAAAATGCCGAAACAAAAAAATAACTGATGTTTTCCTATCTTTTCTTAATTGCTAGCTCATTAACTTCTAGACTCTAGGCAACATATTACAGAAATAGAATCGACTAATGGAGCGACAGTGGCTAGATAAATGCCATCAGAAACCTAAATTTGCTTGTTCATAAAAATATTACTTGATATTTTGGGTGATTTTTTTGATTAATCTCGTGTATCGTAATAAGTTACATTCACCATTTTTGGTGATTCCTCTCTGCAACGAGTGATTTCAGTAAAAGGTCAGAAGGCCTTTTCTGTACTTGAATTAATTTTCAATAGAAAGTGTCTCTCGGCATTCGTCCGGAAAACTAAATCCTTAAATATTTCATTATCCGAATAATTAATGACTCGAGACACATTAATAAAGTGAAGAAGGGTTCTCATGGGAGAAAAACATTTCATCATCGATTTAGTGATTTAGTGATTGTTTATAGATAGCCAACTTTTCCGGAGGAGATAACTCCGATTTTTTAAAATACATCTTCAAAAACCTTTGGCAGATATGACTTGAAGACTAGCGAAGCAAATTCATTTTATTCCATAAATTTTTCATTATTTCCCATTCAGGAGACATAAAAATTCACGAAATTGTGATAAAAATATTAAAATTTTAATAAAATACTTTGTTGTGGAGGTTTTAATCGATTTTTTAATCATTACGAGAATTATTACAGTTTGGTCGCTTCGTTTATGACCGCAGAAGTCAATGACTCTGCTAATAACTAAAATACTTTGGAAAAAAATTGACAATTCTCTGAAAACTTGAAAATTTGGCCTTTTTATCAATAAAAAAAATCAACATTTCCCCGATTTCTAATAAATTTATGGAATATATCAGAATGCAAATTTGCTCCGGTTTTTTTTTCTCCATAAAAAAGGGATTAATTTATTAAGATTTGTTCATATCAATGAACTGGCGTGAAGATTAATAAAAATGGTCGTGAAATGTACACAAAGATTCAATAAATTTTCAGCATTAATATCAACAAACGACAGTCGGGAGTTGATCGAGAAGGTTTTTTTGACTAGTCATGGATCACACCCACTTTAGTCTACTCTAATAATCTCACCCTCGCTCATATTTTCAATCGTCGAACGACCATGAATATTCAAATTAAATTGACTCGAATTTTTCTTGGAACATGAATATTCAGTATCGCGTTCAATTGAATTTTCAATAAGCGAAACAATTATTCTAGTTTTTTGAATTTTTATTGATCGTCAGCAAAAATCGAGAGCCCCGAACTTACCGAATATTTCCCTCGTGTTTTCCTGAAAAATTAAAGAACACGTTAAACACTCATTGGGACTCATGACCAGCCATGAGCAAAAGTGAAGATAAATTACCAAGCGCTAGAGAGAAATTATCGGGGTAATTTTATTTGAGAAGTACTTCATTTTATTATGTAATTTAAGACACCACTTTTTGGTATATTGAACTTACTTGAATTTTGAATAATTGCATTGTTTACACTCAGTGTGAAATACAATTTTCAAAGAAAGATAAATAAAAAGGGTAATTAATTAAATAAAAGGGCAAATTTGATTAAATCACACCATTCGCTGTATTTAGATACGGAGGGACAAAATAATTATCCACTTTTTCACAAGCGGGTGCAATGTATAAACATAAATTACGCTCAGATAAACGTAACTTAGGATATCGTATTCATAAATTGCGATAAAATCGCCGTGAATTACACACCAAACAAAGAGTGTCTTTCTCATTTCACTAGCAGTATTTTACGCGTAAGAAATCATAAATTATAATCTGATTAGAAATGCATTTTACGATTCACTTATGAATAATTTACGACAGAAATAGCAATTTCCATCACAAAGTTCACACTGTATTTTCCGACGAACCTAAGTGCGATTATAGAATCGCGGGTTACCAGCAGGGTACGTGACAAAAACGCCGATATTTGAAATTGCAATGACTTTTTTTCATTGAAAAAAAATAATTGTTTTAATATGCGGGAAAAATGTTCATCATTCACGAATACAAAATTATAAATTACCTTTATGTAAGCGAGATATACGGTGCCTTCGATAGTAATCTACGGCGATTTTACGTGTAATTTACCGATACGGAAGTATAAATTATTTTTATGTAATTGTAATTCACGGTAATTTTAAGCGTTATTTACGGTTGTATAATTGCTGATGGTAACGCTTATAATTATGCTCGGGTTTCTTTCCGGTTATCAATAAATAAAAAACTTTTCGTTCGTGAGGGAGCGAAAAATTATCTTTCGGCTCGAGGTGATGTTTAAATAGTATATTCCAGTACTGCTTCTCTCGAGTTTTCGTCCAGGGATTGATATTGCATGCTTTCCAAACTCGAAGACTTGAAAATTACTGCAAAGAAATATTTTTTCTGTTGCAATGAGGTTTTTTACTCGGCGGGTGCTATTATTCTCTTATGGGTAAAAAATATTTAATAATAATGATAAGTTTTATAACTCAATTTTCTGCGCGTTGCGACAAATAAAGTCCACTCACCTTTGACTAGAGCTATAAATCTCGTTCGACTTAAAGAACACTTTTCCGTCTAAATGGACCAGAAGTGAGCATTTTTAACCGAACGAAGCAAGTCGATTTTGGGATAAAAATCGCATTCAACCCTCGGGAGGAGAATTGGACAAGCCTTCTCCACGTGGTCGCAACCATCGCTTTCGGCCCGGGCCGTCTTTCTACACGTCGGGTCGATTTGACTACTTTTCCTCCCTAGGCGAAAAATATACTATTTCTGCACGGAGAGAAAAGTCCAAGAAAAATTACTGTGCCAAGCACTAGAATCGAGATGCAAAATGCCAGAATACTGGAATGTGCTTTATTCGCACATAAAAATTACTATCAATACCATCAATTTTATAATATATTCAGTAATTAATGATATGTGGTTTCGTAAAATTTACGAAACAGCACTAGATCGGTTTATCTAGATTGGTTTATTTTATTGTGCTCTCCTTCATTTTTTACTGTGCTGCACAGCAATTTTTCCTTAACTCATTGTGATTGGTTAACGATGAGCATC
>JAPYZN010006177.1:0-16510 GCA_030522865.1 Psyttalia lounsburyi | reverse complement strand
AAAGGCAACACCACCCTCGCTTATACACGGGCGGCGCAGCGCTCATCATGCGACCAACGACGTCGGGTGAAGAGGCGCGACCAACGAAGGGTTAAATAAATTTACGTAATAAAAAATTATAATTCTTGAACACTTTTCGATGCTGTAGTTCTGTTTGAAATGTCAAATGAAGAATTATTTTTCTCCTCTGACATTTCAAATTGATTTGATCAATTAATCAATATTTTTTCATCCCGCGTGTCAGAAAAATAACTTTTCGGTCACTCGTTTTTGGCGAGTGGGAGGTTTGCCACGAGCCGAAGGCGAGTTTTTTTTCACTCGTTACGAAATATACTATTTTATATTCTAATATCGATTCTTCAGACAAGAATAATGCTGGCATTGAATGAATAGGCCTCTTACTTCGAAAATTTGAGACTATTGACTTGATTTCTTCTATGATATTCTTTCCTCCTTCACGGATTTCTAATTGTGAACTCAAATTCCCTCCCCCTCAACCCTCAAACTCATTACAACAGAAGAAATGTTACTTTAAAACCGATAAAACTCGCCTCTGTCCCTGTGAATTCGACAGTTTGTGGAATAGATTCATCGATATCCACTTCAATACCCCAACTTCATTTTCCCAAGAAACTTATAATGAGACCCTTTGAAAAATCACCCCCCGATATTTCAATAACTCCGTCCGTATCACCAACAAAAGCCGAGATACTAAAATAATATGGCTAAATAAACACAAAGTGGCTCGAAGGGAGGAGAAAAGTTTCTCCGACAGAAGTATTGGAGCGTAAATCGTTGATACTCCGTTTTCTCCGGTTGTCCCATTGTTCTTGCCGTGCAAAAAAAAAGAAAAAAAGCTATGAAAACTTGGACCGAGAAAATCGAATTCACTCAGGAGGGAAACGGAGATTTCAATTCCGAGGAGAGGTACAACCAAACCCATCATGGATTTGAAAAGAAGTTGGTGGAGGGAGAGGGCGTCTTGTTTCGAGTGGAGGCAAACTCGTGGAAACTTCTCAATGATAATTAAACCGACAAATCTCTTACGAGTCTGCTCGACTACTTACGAAAAGTCGAGGTATTCAGTTCGTCGAGTGACGCAGAATCCATCAGAAATAATTTATTGAAAGAACGAAAGTCGAGTCTTCAAATTGAGGAATATTTCTAATTATTCGGTGCCGAGGAATTCTTGTTTTCTGTGGAGTTGATGGGGATAGAACATTTGTGAAGTGGTCAAGGCAATTTGAGAGGTCAGATGAGGAAAATAATTATTCATTTGATACTGTGAATGGAAACAAGTAGGGAATTGGTTTTGTTTTCATACAATCATTTTGGCTGAATTGGTTTGCATTTTTAGCTTACTTCAATGGTAGTATTATAATTATTCTCGTTATATAATATTGCGACTGGTTTACCGCCAATGTCTCCGTTAGTGCCACCAAGAGCCTTTGCAAGTCTTTCGGAAGGGTCAAATGCATATATTTTTATAACAACCGGTAAATTTAACCTGTTGACTAATCAGATTACAGTGTTTTTAAACATGTAGGCGTTTTATTACTTGAAATAAGTGGCTAAAGAAATTAATATTAATTGATTCGAAAAATTCTGGTTTGAGTTTCTTCCACTTGCAATGGCTATATCCTAGTTAATACCACCCTGCGGGGCCAGTTAATGTCACGTGTGAAATCAAATTTAACAGGATATCGAAGAATAATAACAGTCAAAATGATATTGAATCATCATTAGAATTGGAGATAAACGGAAAAGTTATGTCTACAATTATGCCATTATACTAGGAAAGTACTATTGAAAATTGTGCTAGGTTAGATTTCTGTCAAATACGTGTGGTAGTAAGGGGAGCATGGCGAATAGAGAGCTGTTCTAGTAAGCGCCACCTTCGAGGTGCACCGAAGACACTTCATTTATGTAAAAATATTTCCGATTATCCGATTACGATTATTTTTATTCTGAATTGCAGTATATAAAGCACTGCTGGCACTTAGACTATTTACTTCTTCATAAATTCCTGAGTAATATTCATTAAAAACGGCTGAAGGTGGCAGATACAGGTACTGGGAATAGGGTTGTCATCCTAATCTCGTCTAAGAATGTGTGTAAATCCTGAATCTTGTTGGACGAACAAAATAAAGATTTACTCATTTATATTGAACAAAAAGAAGTAATTGAAACAAAAATGGGTTGTCAGAATTTTCAAATATTTAGATTCAACTTAAATTGCAAATAACGAGACAATAGATGCTTCATAATTTCACGTGGAGCCAAGGTTTTCTACGTGTAATATTGATTAGGAAATGAAACTTTGATGTTAACATTTATGAGAAATTTTTGAAAAAAATTAATTGCTTTCTTCTTCATCTCGTCCAATGAATCAAGTTTGAAACATGATGGAACGAGATCGATGGACATTGCTCCTCATATTTGAATCAGTCATTGATTTGATGATGGAACTAAGTCTTGTTCTATCTTCGATATCCCAGTCTTGAGCAGCCATGCTGTTCCAACCTTAAACCAAGGCTTGATATATTGGAACCAAAGCTATATATATATCTGAAGACCCATGCCTGAATCAATATATGATTCAACAATGCAAAGAATCTTGATTCAAGGTTGGGTTATCCAACCTTGATGTCATATATTGTTCCAGTCTTGATCTCATCATCAGGGTGGACCTGTTCTACCTGGGATTTTAATCAACTGCAAATTGTGCAGAGTAAGGCATTGCTATCAAGCCCTTGCCGCACTTAGCATACTCAGGGTCTGCCAGATGAACGTAGCCGGCATGAATCCCAAAAAACCCCATCACAATTTTACGTATGATAGAAAAATGTAAAAAAATATCAGACGCTCCAATATACAAATGGCAAATTTCTCCCCGTGCGGAACTTTACTCAGATCGCTCGATCTATCACGTTTCCAAATTTGTCTACGCTCCGACTTCTTTTGATGTCCAAGACCCAGTCGGAAGCCAGACACTTTTAATTTCCTCCTGTCCTCTCATGAAATCCTGGAAAAACAGCCTGACAATTTGTCAATATCTCGTCTCACAATTACGTATTTTTCCCGTGAAAAAAAGTGTGTAGCCTTTCAAATCCATTGTTCAGGAATACCCTTGCCTCGATACGGCGCGGAAGTTTGCAAACATTGCTCTCCACACAGTGAAACCTCGAGGGTCCCTTTTTCTTTCATTCATCGAAAACCGCCAACATGAGGCGAAAATACAAAAGGCCGCCGAGTTTACAACCCCCTGGACCATGTCATAATCGTGGAGACTATAATCGTGAACTTTATTACCCGTTCTCTTTTTTACTGGGTAAAATTGAGGACAATGGGGATGCGTACTTTGTCGCGGAGAAACTTTAGTCACTGGAGGGCTGATGGGAGGGCTGTATACAGACGTGGCAGAGGTTGGGATGCACTTTTTATGCTCATGTCTCTGGGAGAATTTTGGAAAATAGCTGACTGGTGGTTTCGGAATTTACGAGGTTCTTACAGGCGTAGGGATTCCTGTGGAGAATGCGAAAATGTTGGAAAGTCCTTTCCACTGATTTCGGGGTGGGGGGTATGTAGTATATAGTGCATCCCAAGTTCATTTGGACGTTTAAGATGAGTTCGTTGAACTTGTCATTCTGGGGAGAGGCACTGGGAATCTCAGTGGATTCGTCCTCAGGATTTGCTTGATTTGATTGGGAATGTTACGAGAGTTCTTTATACTTTTGGAACTTTGGGATTTTATCCGCAAGTGATTTTTTTTCCTCTACCTGATCAGAAAGAGATGGTGAGACGGAGAGAAGAATAAAATTCACTGGATAAATTATTTATGGTGCGAAGTATTTTTTGTGGCTTTCTTTGAACAAAGTAATTAAAGACAATTTTAATAATTGGTGAATTAGATTTGGATGAAGAGAGTTCCACTTATTGAAACAAAAAAAACTATCAAAAAATGTGTTTTGGGTGGCTCTATAACCCGCCCAAAAAAACACAATATTTCCGTAACAGTGTCTGGCAATGTCTTGGTGACGTCATGATTGCCAGAGTAGTACGGCAATCTGCTTGTTTTCGGGGTCCCCCCTAGTGAGCAATGTCGAACTTTCCGAGGGGGCGTCCGAAAAAGACATTTTTTTCCACCCTTTGCGAAATACACAATTTTTTTTTTTCAAGTTGATGTATTAAATGTAAAATTGTCATGTCTTCTTAGATTGACCTAATTCGCCCGGTGCACTTCTAGTATACGCGGTATGTCCCGTAAGTATCACTTTAATTCGATTTCGAGTTCTACGGGATTTTGTCGGAAATCCAAGACGAGGCAGATGTCTACGGTACAAACGGGTGGTCTGTACAAGCGAAAAATTTACGAAGAATGACGAGAAACAGAATAGAGGGCTGGGATGGAGGTGTCTACGGGAGGTAGCCGGGTAACTCGATACAAGAGTTGGCTGAGAAAGATGTCGTGAATGAGATTTAATAAATGTTTGAGTAGAAGACTGGGCGCTATGGGGCAGGTAGGGAAAGCTGACACATCTCTTTGGGGTTGACAAAGGGAGTAACAGCGGTGGATATAAACGTAACCGATGGCACGATCAGGACTCGAGGAGAAACATCAAAGACCAAATGCTTCCTTGAGGTGATGAATGTTTTTACTAGTTTTATCCTGATTTGCGGGGGATTTTGTCGATTTGTGTTCACAAAACAAACATCTCTTTTTTTTGGTTCAGATAGCGAGAAAATTTTTTTTTTTAATCGGATAGCCATCTGGATCTCTCAACTGGAGTTGATTATTGAGAAATGAAATACACAAAATTTGTAAATGTAACTTGAATCTTACGAATTTGATTTGGTTAATTTTTTCCTTTGCGTGAAAAACTTGAAAATTATTCCAAAATTGAAAAAATGACGATGAACTGGTTAATTTCGGTAAAAATGAAGCAACCCGGGTGAATAAGACTGAAATTTCAAATTTTCAAATCACTCCCAGGAAAAAAATTGCGTCAAGCAAATGGAACTACGTTTGAATGCCGTCGTCAAGATACTCTAATCTGTTCCTGTCATTGCACAGTGAAATGTTTACCGGATATCACCATTTAGTCAATAAACGACATATTTTTCAGGTGAAAAAAAAAACGAAATTTCTACTCTCTCATTTTTCATTTTCTTCCAACTCATCGTAACCAGAAAATGACAAAATGAATGAATCATTCCATCAGAATTTATACCGCAAGGATTTTTAAAAATTTGTCGATTTATTAATGACTTCGACTCCTATGGGATCCTTAGACATGTTCACTAAAAACTCTCACTGGTCTCCATAATTTTTATACTGTCACAATCTCTGTTTAATTGCAATGTCAAACATGGTTTGTTTCGTGAACCGTTGACATGAGATAAATACATGAGGAAATACACCCCTGTTTCTCCTATTTATTTTTTCGTTCTAAGTATACATTTTTCCTGATGGCTCGATGCATTAGGTAATGCAGTGTCGAATTACCCCGAAATCATGAGGAAGCTGAATTCCATCCCCACTTGGTCGCGAGTGACAAGACACAGCTGTAGAGTGACGGTTTAGAAAGCAAAATGTGACGAGGGGCGAGCGGGTTAAAGACTTAAAATGTCCCACGTTTTAGTTGGTACTTTGGTTGAAGGAGATTAATACCCGTACGCTGATGGCTCCCACGGAGGGAAACTGACGTGTCAGTGGGATTAGATGCTTCCAACCGCTCTGATGCCACGGAAATTCTTCCTACAATAGTGCTCGTTACTTATTTCAATCCATCAATAATAATTTCGAACTGCGTAATATTTTATAAATCCTTTGTTCGATACAATTGAATTTTTATTGTTTTATAAGGAGTAAACAAGTTTATTCATATGTGACAAGTGTCTTTTTGACATAAGAGAAAAAATTGAAATGGAATTTTTTTTAAATATACTGTCAATCTATGCCCGAAGGTTATAAATTCTCCAGTACCCAAAAGACGCTAGACGCTAATTTTCAATAATTGAAAAAAAATTACCATCCAAGTATTTATTCAAAATAAACAGTCAGTATATACAATATTTACAAACGTTAAAAACTACTATGGACATACGTTTTTGAATAGATCTAATTCTTAAAAAAAAATATAAATTTTGGCGTCGAGCGACGCTAGAGCTTAAAAAACAACGCAAGTATTGTTAAGATTGTGATAATATTGTTAAATTGAGTGAAATAAATATTCGAGTTTCAATGAATCCAATAAATTTCAATTTAGATCCAAGTCCAATCCTCTTGTTTTTTCTTTTTTGTTGCTCGTTGTTAGGGCTGATTTTCATTTATTTTTTAACATTGGAATGTGGAAAAGGGGGACACGCTACAATATTATAGTTCTCTACTTGAGATTGATACTTTATTTGATTTAATGGGTGCAAATTTCGTGCCTCGAAAACGACTGCTGATTGTCAAAAAAAGGACCAACAACACACCTCAAGAACGGGATCTTTGGTTAAAGGTGGTGATAATGGTAATTAGTAAATAATTATTTGGGGGATTCTGTCGATCCTCATTTTCTCATTCTCTTTCCGATTCTCATTTTCTGAGTTATTTCTAACTTTTGTTGATTAACTACGGTGACAGCCCCGTTAATGCACCGTCAATGTTCTCGTTAATGCCACTGTCCCCGTATCTGCTACTTTGAGCCGTTTTTTAGTGAATATCACTGAGAAATTTATGAAGAAGTCTAAGCAAATATTCTAAGCAAACAGTGCTTTATATAGTGCAATTCAGAGTAAAAATAATCGTAATCGGATAATCAGAAATATTTTTAAATAAATGATAAAGTGGCTGCGGTGCATCGCCGGGGTGGCACTTACTAGAACAGTTTCCTGTTTGCCATGCTCCGATTTCTGCCACCCCTATTTGGCAGCCTTCTAACCTAGTACGGTTTTCAACAGTACTTAGTATAATGACATAATGTAGACATATTTTTTCGGTGTATTCCGAGTGCCAATGATGATTCAATATCATTCTGACTTATTATTTAGTGATATCCTGTTAAATTTGCTTTTCACACATGGCATTAACGGTAACAAGGTGAGTTTACTCTTTGATAATGAGCTCCGATTGTATTGATTAAATCCAGTTCATCACTAATGATATAATCATTATTAAATCGGCATTTTCTCGACATCGCATCCCGTTTCGCGAATTACTGAATTGCTATTGGCGTCAATCCTCAATTCATTGATTATCTGCATTGATTTTGGTCTAAATATATTACTGATGGTGAGCATGAATTTTTTTGTGCCCTAACAATCTATTTTTCTATAAATAATCTTCCAGTATATTTCAATGGCAGAGGCAAAGGCATTATTGAACTGTTTCATTGAAATTTTTCTATAACTCATGTAATTTATGATATCATGTTAGCAATTTTGATTTTTTTATTCGAATGTTTGTAAATGTTCCCTTAGAGATTTCGTTTGGGAACATGAGCTTCTATTACTGATAGTATCTAACCAGTGAAATCATGGATATAGTTATTTATTTATTGAAATTATTTATTTCTAAAATTGGGTATTATAAAATTGAATTATTCATTAAGTTTGTGTAATTAGTCATTTTGAATCCGATTTCTTTTCGAATAATTATTGCTGTGCCACCTGAGAATTTCGAATTATCGAATCTTATCCAATTTGGTTACACTAATACTATTTACCAATACTACATCAATATTATTTGTATCTAGGAGCGATTAGAAATAATAGTCTTTATTTAGCTGGTTAAACCATTTGTGTTTTTTTATCTATATTGATAGAACAAAAATGTTAGTTTGAATGGCTTAAGGAATTGTATTTGAAGTTATTATTTAATTTCATCGTAAATTCTAATAATTAGGAAAAATTTGATTCAGGTTACTAGTAATTTATTGAGTTGGCAATTTGCTTAATTGTGCCAGATAGGGTATCCATAACGTATGACGAGTATGATTAGGCTTTTGTATAATGTTAATTTTTAATTTGGAATCAACGTTGATGATTTAAGGGTATTGTAGAGATAAGTTAATATTATTTTAGCTGTGAAGTTCATGGCATTAATTTGACTTTTTCTAAAGAAGCTTATAGTCTATATGTAGGCCAAGGTATTTGCGGCAAGTAGTTGGAATGATCTTATTGTTTTTAATATTAGATTCTGTTCTTTATTTGAGAATATTTCTCAAATATTCCTTTACCTTTATTTTGGGTGCAATTACTTTTCGGCTACGGTACAGCTGATAGTTGTGGCCCACTTTGTCGGTTATATAAATTAAATTTAGCATGCAATAGCATCGGCATTTTGGTTCCAAGAACTATGGTATAAAATTGAATGATACTTTGTGTTGTACGTGGGGAACAGATCTATATTGATGCGATTTTTTATTCAAAGGTGTGAAGTCTCAGAGTTAGCGGACTGTACGTATGAAAAGCATAGTAGGACTATTACTAACATGCGGCCTGCAAAGGAACTTGCCACATGAAGCAATACCAATCTTATACTGAATAATGTGGCTCTTGGTTAAACAGCCTCAACAGTATAATGGACTTAAAACCCATGAAATGAATTTTCCTCGAAATATCATCGACACCAACTGATGACATTCCCTGTCCATGCATTCTCAACTTCACTCGCGCCATTAAAATGCGAGAGAGACACAACCAGTTTGAGGGCCAACGCCACTTGAGTACGAAGAAACGTCGGTAAATTTCAACCCCGATTGCGGAACTCGACTGGAAAACGAAATGCAGGAACACTAGACGGGGGAGGGGAAGAGGGTGGGGCAATATTCTATCAAATTTACGATCCCGAGTCGCGGAACGACTTTATTATGACACCCAAGAAGGTGATGCCCATAGGCCGCTGGTTGTTCAACTCCTGGCCCTTGCGTTATTCTCCTTCGAGGAGAATGAAATGAGAATCTTCTCGTTGTGATAAATATCGCCGTAAAATCGGAGAAAAGCTGTTGGGGGGATTTGTAGCCGCTGATTTCCCGGACACTT
Source organism: Psyttalia lounsburyi (assembly GCA_030522865.1). NCBI lineage: Eukaryota > Metazoa > Arthropoda > Insecta > Hymenoptera > Braconidae > Psyttalia > Psyttalia lounsburyi. The sequence continues at coordinate 7,480 of JAPYZN010006177.1, read as the reverse complement.
TGCATTTGTATTTCTCACTATCGTGCGCATGCATAATAAAGTCATCAAAGTACGAGCAGATATGTTTAACTCTCCTACGTACACCTCCGATGGCCAATGAATCGCTTGATTTTATCGGGTGATAGATTCGTAACGTCATTTCATTTCCAACCAGATGGGAGCTTTTATGACAAATTCAAGCGTTTTTTCTCATTCCTACGATTTACAATTCCTCAAGTGTCAACATCTACTTCAAATATTTCTTTATCATGGCAAATTAATTCACCTTTGTCCATCAAAGATTTATTCTCCTTTCAATTTATACCAATTTCATTACACGGAAAATCGAATAAAATGTCTTCATGGATAAACTCCACTCAATAGTTGTACGGAGAGAAATAGAATATTTCGGTAGAAATGACAGTTCTGGAAATATTACTATACCGCTCAGGACAATTTGTTGGCTGCTTAATAGAAGTTGTCTCGTTTGCTGTGATTAATTACTTCACTTTTCAGCACAATTCATTCATTGCTTACTAAACATTATCAAGACGTGCGCAAATGGCTGAAACGTAACACGATCGCCAACGAGAATGCTAATTTTAACTGAAAAATTTCTCGTCGTGCAATAGTTACGCATATAGAGTAATAATCAGTCATTTCGAGGGGCAAAATAGCAGCGAATGATTCACTAAAACCTCCTGAATCAATCAATGAGTGGAATCGAGACTAATTATTTGATTAAAACTATTCACTGGCGTTCAATGGGAGTAATTACTCATTAGTGCATTAATTTACCATTGCATCAAGCGAGGTCCTCTGTTAGGGGCGATACAATCTGCTCCACTCATCCGGTGTCGTTATAATTTTCCACAATTCAGAGAATTCGAATAAAATACTAATTCGCTTTGAGTGTATTCATTCCGTGTAATCATGTCGTATACGGAGTCGAGAACGACTGATGTATATTTTTATGATTTCCGGATTCATTCCGTGCCTTTCAGGATTTATTCAGTGTAGAGCTCTCCTATTAATCAACACTCATTAATTAATTATGGCTTTCCATTGGTTTTGGGTATTTCGTGGAATTATTCACGAAGTACTCAGGAAAAATCGTCGTAATCGAGGGTTTTGTTCTATTGTCTGAATGCCCAAAGATAAGTTGTTTTTGGTAGTTTAAATTAAGATATGTATTCGAAGAGATATATATTCCCTGATGAATGGATCCTATAAGTTAATTTCTCTTGTGCTGTGAATGAATTCTATGTTGATTCATATTCTCTTATCTCCATACCTTTTATTTCTAGTTAGTTCTATATCTTTCATTCTTTCCGTGCTTCATATTTTCTTGAAAATTAACCAATAATTTCATTTGAATTTTTAATATTATGTTCAATTGTAATATCGTGAGATTTAATTCAACGTACTATTGAATAGTCCATAAAATTTCGTCTTTAACCCGTCACTGCTGGTCGCGCCAACTTTCCGGTAATGCTTACGCGCGCGATGAGAGAAACTCTCAAGGCTACTCGCACATTCGATGAGACGATATTTGATCGTACTTACGTCTTAAATTTGGAACTAATTATATTTATATATTATTTACATGATGTATACAAAAATTGCGAACAGATTTCCGCTTTTCTCCATCCCACCGCCCACCGCCGTTTAGCTCTTCGGGCGTTATCGGCCGTGCTGATCGAGCTCACCCAAAGCGCTCTTCTCGCTAACTGCCTTTAGGCGCGCAGTGAGAGAATCTCTCACATTTTGTGACGGAGCTTGATAAAAAATTTTGTTTAAAATTAATTGCAAATGGTAGGCCATTCGGAGCGGGTTCAGAGGTAAGAGGGATAATTACTTGGGGTATAGAAGAATTTTCGCCGAAAAATATTGAGTTTCCGGTCAAGTTTTCTATACCCTGAAAAAAAGCGTGAGAGAAAATCTCATAGCGCGACTGCTGACGGGTTAAGTTAAAAATTCAAAGTAATTGGATTGTTCATGTTAGATTATCAGTCGTAATGTTCCGAGTAATCCACAATTGTTGGACATTTCGAAATTTGATAGTTTTGGTGCATAGCAATGAGAGGGAGGACAATTTGAATAAAATTTTCTACAATTTTGGAGTGCAAGGGCGATTTAAAGGCATATTTATAGCGAAACTTCATTTGTTTCAACAAAAAATTTTCACTCGGCTGCTATGCGACTAAATGAGAATTATCAAAAGTTATCGAAATAATCCAATTCCCACTCCACCACAACACGCTTAATACTACGTTTCTACTTGTTGGCCACTCAGTTGAGCGGAATGATCATTGAAGTTTTAATAACGTTTTGGATTTTCAAGCTTATTGCCAAAAATTAATGAATATTACTTCCAATTAAAATTTTCGAATTAAATTTTGAATTAGAATTTTCGAAGCATTCTGCCTGGCTTTATCATGTTTTGCTGCAAATTGCCATTTTATTGAATATTTATAAATTCAAAAGATTTTTCAGGAATAAAATATGTAGCTTTTTCATGAAAATGTGTGGTTGTTAAACATTTCAAAATTTTTGTCATGAAATTTCAGGATTGATTTTCTCATGGTGTAAGTCCATATGTATGCCTGTCAGCACAATTATACTTGCACATACAAACATAAATACGTTTTAAACATAACATTTTTTTGAAACAGATTTTTTTACGCATCTATTCAGGCTTTTTCAGGGAAAATCAGAAAATCGAAACTAATTACGATTGCAAGTCTTTCATTCAGAAGTGAACTGAATCAACGTCAATAAATTCAAGCACAAAATCCCTGACAAAGACTCTCAAGATCTCTCAAACCTACTCAGCCCGAAATTCCCCTCTTTTTATTATTCCTCATTTCAATTCTCATCAACGTCATCTTGTGCGAATCGAGTGTTCATTTCCGCCTGTCGGCGTTCGCCCGGAGCGCCCGAGAGACCGCGCAAAAGTAGGATAATACTTATTTTTTTTCGGTGAACGCCCGTGAAACGCGCGCCATACAGCGTTGCACGGAGAAACGTGAAAGACGTGTATTCGCTGCTTCGCCTCAACGCCCCCCGACATTTGAATATGAAAATGTAAGGAGAATTAAAATAACACTGGGCACGACCGGAGGGGGCTTCTCGACCTTGAATTATTCATGTGGGGTACGAGTGCCCCGGTAGAAGCCCAGGAGCCATATACTCCAGTGCTAGATTGCAGCAACCCCTCCTTGAGGTGCACGTCGCTCCTATATGCGGGAATATCGTTAGCATTATCTGGGTATGATCGGTATTGATCTCTCACGTAGATCAATTTTCCGGTAAAATGGAAAAGAGGAATTGTAGAGAATCCCGGGCCGCGTGTTTTTCACCTGAGATTGTGCTGAAGGTAAATTTTGTAAACGGCGAGGATGTATTTTACGCGGAGAAATGTCTTAAGTTAAAATTACCGTTTCGTTTCATAATCATGTTTCACTTTGGCCGTTCAGGAAAAACTTACCTAACTGCGCGTCAATGTCCTCGTTAGTGCCACTGTGCCCGTATCTATCCGTTTTTAATGAATATTAGTGAGGAATTTATGAAGAAGTATAAGCAAATAATCTAAGTGCCAACACTCCTTTATATACTGTAATTCAGAGTAAAAATAATCGTAATCGGATGATCATGGAATATTTTAAAATAAATGATCAATTGCGGTGCAGCGCTGGGGTGGCACTTACTGGAACAGCCCCCTATTCACCAATGATGATTCAATATAATTCTGACTGCTATTGTCCGGTGATATCCTGTTAAATTTCCTATCACCCGTAGCATTAACAGGGCCCTAAAGGGTGGCATTAACTAGAACCTAGCGTTTTGCAAGTGGCAGAAACTGACGCAAACCAAAATTTTTCTAATTAATTAATATTAATTTCCTTAGCCATCTACTTTAAGCAACGGAACTCCTAAATGTTCAACAACACTGTAAACTGACTACTCAGTAGGTTAAATTTGCCGGTTGTTATAAAAATATATGCATTTGACCCTTTGGAAAGACTCGCAAAGGCTCTTGGTGTCACTAGCGGAGACATTGACAGCAAGTGATTTTTTGGTAATCATGGAGTTTGACATTTGAAAGTTGAAACCGTCTAAAGAAAATTTTCCAATGACGAAGAATTCCAAAAAGCTCTCAAATTAATTAATAAATTTATATATGAATGCCTTTACAATCGCTAAGATCATTTTAAGAACACAAATTAAGAAAATTAAGAAATCAAAAGCAAATATTCCTAGTATTGGTATATTGGTTTCTATTATATGTTTCAGTTAACAGAAATTGAAGGAAACGATTTTAAGAAAAACTTACACTCAGGAAGAAGTTTTGAAAACCGTAATTTACGTAATTCATTTAGATTTTTCCGTGTGATTTTTTCTTACTTGCCATTGTCAATGAAACTCTTATGAAGGAAATTATTCACAACCTAACAATCTCGTTAAGTTCTCGAGTTGCCGAAGTGATGGAATACCTCTCCCATTTCCAAAAACTTGATTTATCACCTCCCCTCATAATGCCCGGCGTTTCCGATGAAATTTAAAATTCTCCTGTCATAGTAAGGAATTTATTCTGGAACTTGAAACCTCCGGTGTTACTTTTCACGTGATGGAACGTTTCCAGGCGTCCGAGCCAGCTCGCCCCTCGGGCATGAAAAACTCCGGATTTGTCTCTCTTTCTCTCTCTCTCCCATGCCCCCCTCCCGCTCTCGCTCTCTCTCGCATCATGTGGGAGGCGTTCTTGCACGCAACTAATCCCACAGTGCCTGCGGAATCGATCATTGGTCTTGCGTGGGACAAACGACGATTCGAGAGATGCTGAGGGAAGAGTATCCTCACAAGGGGGAGAATTAAATATGTACAAACACGCTACTATGTTTTTTTACTTTTAATATAGAGATGTTGAAGTCAGCAATCATCTTGAACTCTATTATTAATTACAAATAAAACAATTTAGTGGATCGGAAAATCGACAAATTTTTACGCATTGCCTCATCTGATGTCAATTTAAACACTTGATCTTATGGAGGGAGTTCGGAGTACAATAATTATCCAATTACGTATTATCTACAATCTATTATCTGTATACCACCTAATGAAATAATTATCTGACATCAATCTAGATCCCTCATCTCATGGCGGAAGATTGGAGCGTAGCAATTCTCTTATTATCTATTATAGTTAATCTAGTACTAGTTATCCAATGCATAATTAGATAATTATCTGATCTCAATTAACATTTAATATTTCAATTTGATTGTGAAAATATTATTTAAAGACTATTAAATTTAAAAAAGAGATTTTTCAGATGCGCGGAAACAAAATTGCTAAGGCGCATTCTCTTCCATGTATTAAACATTTTTATCGCCAAAATGGATTTAAAATCCTCGCAAATCGTGAAAAATCAATGCCGATGCCTTGTAAAAATACTTCATCAGCTAGAAAGAGAAAGGTGAACAACGGATACCACCAGACGGCCATATTTCACTGATAGCATCTCCCCAGCCACAGCGATTCGCGCTAATAATTTCTTCCAACTAAAAAACGCATAACCCTCCAATAACACGTTCGGTCACTCGAACCTTGTCCATGATTCATTTCTCAAAGTGACATAACGACCGAAAAATTAATTATTCAACAAACCAGACCAGATGAATCTCGACCCATAAAAAATCGAGAAATCTCCGTTCCCAGAAACGAAAGGAGGGATCCACGAGCGCCGATTCCAGTCACTATCAAGATGTAATTAATTAGGGAGAAGGTCAAGGTGGATACGGAATAAAGGTGCAGATCCCTGGGGAGTTTGGAGATGTCGTTAAATCCTCCTAGAAGCTCGAGACGAGGAAATGGTGCATCAATTTTTTTGTTCGCACTGAAATTGCTCCAGTAGCAATTGCAATATCTCGAACAATGTTGGGAAGTCGTTAGAACATGTGGAATAACAATTCTGAGGGATTTTATAATAAAAAAAATGATTGTTGACTCGTGTCGGCACGATTTGTAGTTTTCGAGATATTGAAATTCATTTAAATTGTTGATGATCTGTAGTTTTTGAGAGAGCACGGACTGCCATAAACAAATTTCTGTTTTTCAAAAGCTATTGATTGTAAATACATGTATTCAAATTCATTCTTTTTGCAATTAAATTCTGTGCATTTGTTATGCGCCAGGTCTCAATAACCTCTCATGAGTTTTCCAAATATTTCAACTGAAAAGTGAATAACTTTTTTCATGACTCGGCATAAATACAAGCCCTTTTAAACATCAATTGCTCTATATTTTATCGTACTTTAAGATGAGTCTTGACCCCTTGGAATCGCTTAATCAAGTCAGCCGTTATTGATGAATTAATTTCCTGTTTATAAATTCCCATGATTATTCTTTGAAATTCGTGCCATAAAATTCAGAAGGACTAGCATAAAATAAAAACTTTAGTTTGTTAAAATCGATTCGCAAATGAATGCGGCTCGTCATAATCTCATAATCCAGTGTTTGATTATAAAAAGAGGGTATAAATATTCGGGACATGTGAGAACCACTGGTTCGCCGTAAGTCACTCAGCGTGTGGTGAGGCTCGAGAACACGGGGTCTAAACAACTATGAGACCCCTCACTTGGGCCTACTCCCCTCCTCCCACCATTATCCGCCTCATCTTTCAATCTACCCCGTGACTTTTCTATTTTTTAAAGGTCTATACAGTGGATTATATGCACAAGTGACTGCACTGTGAACCTCCACAATCATCTTCTGACTTTTTATATCCCACATGTCAGTTTTGGGTCCTTACCTGAACTGGAGGGGAGCTGGAAACACTCTTACGGCATGTCCGAGTCAACAGGACGTCGCGTCGTATCCCGCTGGGCCCGACTCACGGACTCCGATTTCGTTGTCCTCGGAACCACTTGTTGTTTACGCACCGAGTGTTTTTGCATGACCATATTTAGGGGGGCGGGGGCGGAGGTAATGGTGGGTAAACACGGGGTGGGGAGGTCCGGATATTTTCGGGATGATCGAAGGGTAGGACATAGGATACTTGCGATTGATGATTTTTGCGAGTTATTTAAAAGTCTCGTGTGAAACTGTCTTATAAATGCACCAAAATTTCATTTTTTTTGTATCACACGGAGAAATATTTTCGCAAATTTGAGAATTTAATTGAACAAAATTTGCGGTTTCAGTCGGCTCATAAGATTACGTAATACAACGAAATAATTTATTTGTTTTTGTCTGATAAAAAAACAAGATAATTTTTGGGTTAGACTATCCCAACTCAATTTGAATTTTAAATTGGTGAAATCAATTAATAAAGTCATTTATAATGCAACGTTTTATAATAATTTCTCAATTTAAGAGTGGCTGTCAACCTTAATGATTCATTATCAAGGGTACAAAATGTTGGGAATTTCGTAATGAGGAAAATGTTTTTATGCCATAGGTGCCCGTAATCACGCGATTCTAACCTCGCTCCGCTCGGTTAAAT
>JAPYZN010006137.1:0-11374 GCA_030522865.1 Psyttalia lounsburyi | reverse complement strand
ATAAAGTAAAGAAAAGTTTTTACCTATTTACAGTTTTATAATTTCATATCACCCCATTTCCAATAGTATCGATTCTGTCAATATAAATCCTAAAAGTTGGCACTGTTTTGACGGTTCAAAGATCCTTTTTTTTATTAATACAAAGCCTAATGACTCTAGTAATTCCACAATAGCTCGAATATTTTGGATGCAGTGCACCTTAGATTGAGCTAAATACAACCAATTATCTGAGTAAACGACATAAGAAAACTATAAGATCTCTAGAAAAGACCATACAGGCTTAAACATCTCCGTACAAAACCACAGAGCAATATTCCATCGTAATGGCAGGCACGTAAATTCATGAAAGCATTTATCCCATTGCAAGTACAATTATCTAGTGTCATTTTCATGCAAAAGGACTGAAAAATAGGCGCTCTCGAGATCTTACGTGTTCATGTAACTCTCTTTGGTAATCAATTTCGTTGCAGCCCTCAGGTCTTCCATTTTGAAGTGTACCACTCTAATAGACCTATTAAAATTTTTTAAATTCAATACAAACCGCCTTTCATCATTACTTTTAGGAATTAAGAAATAATTGAATAGGAATTATCCTGTGACAGCACAACATTTTCTAATTTCTCTTAACCTTACCAAGTCGATGATAGTTTTATGAACTGTAACTGTCTCTTCCCTACTGACACAAGCTTAAGGAGAATCTCTGCCAATTGGCATTTCATAAAATGAAATTTTATATCCCAATATGATGGATAATATAAAATTGTCAGACGATCTGCAGGACGATTCACCCTCTCTGCCTCTACTTGCGCTCGAGTGACTGGTCCGAGTGGGCACGAGATTTTTGTTGAGTTTGAGGTTGTGTCCTGTCTGACAACCTCGGTGCTGACGGCGGGATGAATCTGCTGAAGTGACCGCTCCTGACACCCGCTGGTCCTGACATCTGTCTTAAGATACTTCTTTTCCAGTTTAAATTTTGTTTAGGCCTGAATAAAGATTTCTGTTGTGGATCTCAATGGAGAGACTCAGCTTCTCTGCTGAACAAGCTACTTTGACCTTCTTCGACACATCAGATTTGAAAAACAACTGATTTATTTTTGAGCTCCTGGAAGACTGACTTGTATTTGTCATCAATAGATAGATAAATGTAGAGCCTCGTTGTATCAGTTAATTGATATAAGGCTTCTCACAGGCATCGACTTGACTCTACCAGCAACTGCAATAACTCATTTTTGTCAATACTATTATGACCCTCATTGAAAACTAACCCTAGCGCCTGACCCATTGGAACTCGGTGATGTATATATTTTTGGACAAAAGTCGACTTAACGTTCTTTGGAACACATTCAACAGTAATTTCTCCCGAACATACGTTTGTCATCCTTCAGTATATCTGGGGCTATCAGTAACGCAGTAATTCCATCACGACGTAGACATTTTACACTTTCTGTTGAAAAATCTGCAAAAGATTTTTGCAAAAAGGCATCGTCTGGAGCCATGAATCGATTGGGGATGGACACCAGAGACCAACAAACCCTTGGCGACATTGACTTGGATTTTTTAGGAAAAATAAATTACTAATACAGGGTTGGAGATCTGCTCTAGGAAGTAGAGATCGTCAGTTCTCCTAGCAACATGGGCAAGATTTTGGACTATTCAACTAATTGTTGGCTGATTTTTATAAAGATTCCGCATTATACAACTTTAAAAAATATTCAGTGGAGTCATTTTAAGTTAATACCCTTTATTACGAACAACAATTTTCTACACTACAGATTCTGTGAATAATGAAAGCAACATCCGGGCCATATTACTTTCGTTACCTATAATATATAACTTCGGGTGAATCATACGGGTTTTTCTTTATACAAAACCGCGAAAAAATTATCCTACCCGAGCCACTCGATTCCTCCTGAGACGTCGATTCTCCCTTAACAACCAACGTTGATAATTCCGCATTAACCAATTTTTGATACTTCTTTTGCTTCTTTTTAAAGGTTGTAACGAGATAATTTGGTGAGGAATCTCGTTTTGGCTTAATGAAAACGAAATTTCTCTTACAGAACTAAAAGAAAATGAAAAAAGGCACGTTGCGTCTACTGTTATGCTAACGACACACAGAAAATATTATGAGAAGACAGCTCAAGGCACACGTACAGGGGACGGCCTTTTTTATAGAGGGGTAAAAGAGCGTGGTGACATTTGGCGTATAGTACCGGTACTACATAGTGATCGCGAAGAACGAGACAGGGGATATAATTATCATTTGACGAGACTAATCCGGTTATCAGTTTCGTTTTAGAGTATATAGAATGTATTGAAATGTCACCTTTTCTAGGATTGAAAGGTGATGAAATCAACATTTGTCGGTGCAGTTTACATAAATACATAAATTACATTATCTGTTTTTTCTTGAGTGATTTACATTGAATTTCAATCAATTATATTTAACCATCATTTCTATTTTTTTCCGTAAATCAGGAACAGACATGCTGGTTTGCATATTTATCGATTCTTGTCCGAAATAGGACACAACGGCCCGAATATCTGAAATCTTAGTTGGTATTCAGGTTCGATTTGTTTCGTTGATTATGTATTGTAATTGGTTGATTGATATAAGGTCCAATTTATTTATTTTTTTACGTCAGAGGGAATATTGACAGCAGTATTTTAATGCATTACAAATCTTGTACCTGCTAATTGATTAGGCTAATGATGTTTTCGGAGTTCTCTCTAATAGAAACGTTATACCTTCTGATATTGGGGCGTGATGAAATGTCTTTACATAAGTTACATAAAATTTAATTATTACGTGATTCACATTGATTTTTGTTTAAATCAATTTGAATAAATTGTCAGATTTTTTAGTTTTAGTAGAAAAAGCGGATGAAGTTGGTGTATTCTTTGCTTAATTTAATAAAGTTTGCACATTTCGAATGAAAAAAAAATACCACTATTGAGAGGTTGTACTCAATTTTTAATAGCACTCTACTCTCAGAATTAAATGTAACTCGTTTATAGAGGAACGTGTTAGCAGCAAAGATGATATCATTAGCGTCATTACTCGCGCATTAACATAAACGTTCCTATTCATTTTCCCTCGTGACTGGGACGTTTTATTGATTTTCTCCGGAGTTAATTGAAATTTCCTATCAGCGGAGCATCAATTTGTCCGGTCGTTTCATCGTCCTACATGGGATAATTAACAAACCACTCAATTCATTGATTGTTAATATTTACACGTTAACGATTCTCATTTTTTATTTCTCATGCATGCGATTATCAGAGTCAGTTATGGAAATCAATAGCGATTTATTTGTCAAATAGGTGCAGCGGATAACTTATTTAAGCAAATTATTCGGTCTTATTGTAATTATTTGTTGGAATTCTCCGCTGATAATAAAATATATCCATAATCACATTCGGCTTCACAGTCGACTGAAGTTATTGTTCAGTAGATGTCTATTTCGTGTAAGAGCGGATGTAAATTTCGATGAACATCGAAAAATTCTAACATTACTATTCCATATCGCATCTTTCGTCTATTCGATATATAAACTGAGATGAGAGGGAGAGACAAAACGACCGTAATTCGTCGTCAATGTCTCCTGATTAAATAATGCGAGTTGTGTCTGTAAGATTGGAAAAATAGCTTGACAATGAGGAAGATATCGAGAAATTCCCCCCTTCCATTGCCGAGTTATTGGCAATTAAAGAGGGTCCGTTTTGCCCTCTCTTCTCTTATTCTTTTAAATTACTATACTTTCTATAAATATTCCTTTTAAAATTCCCTATTCGATGTTGATTCTTCAAATTTTACTGTTCAAATTTCAATTATCACTAGAATCCGATGTTGAATCATGGAACAAACGACTCACGATATATATTTACAGATTAATAAGAAAAATCGATGAGGGAAATTTCGCTCCTCGCAAACAAATACCGGATCCATAACTGAATATTTCAATAATTTTTAGTCAAAACTGTAGATGACATTTCCTATCTCTCCATATGCATCGAATGAATTAAAAATATGTACCTACTTATTCATTCATTTGATTTTATTTTCCTATTGTAAAAGGGGTAAACCCTCTCATTAGTGTTCACCCTTAATTCCCTATATTTTTCCCGCAAAGCCCAGAGAAAGATATTCTCTCCTTCTCCAACTCTGAGTCACTGACCAAAACCCGTAATCTCACGCGATCTTCACTCGTGCGACGTATTTCCAGACTCTCTTACCCACTGCTATTCTTTATTTCTCAATATTACGTTATCGTTTTGTCCTATCCCCCATCGTAGCATCGATCCAGTACAGGACAGGTCTCGCACAAACACCAACCAGTGATCGTTATCCCTCTCTTCGGACTTTCCAGTGTCCGGAAGTGACGTAATTTATGCGTAAACGCCATCGGGTATTTCCATTGTTTATGCCAACAAGAGAAGGGCTAGGCACCCGCGCAAGTAATTTCTCCCATTTTTTTCGCTCATTCTTGTGTTATCGGGTTTTGATCTATGCGAAATATGCGGAACTACATCGGAGATTCGTGTCCAAGCGGAGAAAAAGAAAACAGTGAGGCAACACGCGAAATTCATTCAACATTTCCGTTATTAATTGACTCCTAATTGTGGGGTCAGAGCGATTCAAATCTGATTGTGCGAGTCATTCTAATCTTTTTCGCTGAGTCTTTGAATAGAGCTTATATCGCTGTGAACACAACTATCAATCATAATTATCTGGACAGCTACATATAACTCTTTTGTTGGAATTTCTACTGTGATTCATCAATTTGCAATTACTTGACTGGAGAAATTAATCATTGAGTTATAAAATTGTGGTATTTGATGTTTCTATCGAGGGTTAATGTCGTGTTAAACTTATTAGGTCAAAAGATTAAGATCTGATAAACATATTTGTATAAAAAAATGTTTTGTAATAATGAAAACAATGTTCGGATAGAAATATATTTGGTTGAAGAATAAAAAATTATGGAAAGGATTCGTTACTAATGCAGAGAAACTATCTTTGAATTAAAAAATGCTATTATTTTGCAATACAGGCGTTAGAAAATGGGCAGAATACGTAAAATTTGTAATTACTGCCAGGAATCATTGTCGAAAAGTGAGTAGAAAATGGGTGAAGTACGCATGAGAGTGGATTAAAATAACCTATTAAGAACAAAAAATGATAATTAATCGCAGGGTTGATCAGCCTTAAACGGCGCTACAAGATAAATAAAAAATTATTCTTCCAATGAAATATAAAAAAATGACTGTTTACTACTTCTAGAATATATATTTGATTCCAAGAATATTTGTTTTTCATGCCATTGAGCTCATACTCCAAAATTATTTCGAAAGAATCTCAAATTTCAGGGGTAAGAGACATCCGCTTATTTTTTAAATTCTTAAGCAGGTCATAATGTCGATTAATGTGGCGTCATTTCGAAATATATTGATCACTATTTACCCGAAATTTTACAAATTTCGACGTTCTGTTACCTCATAATGACTGCAAGTACTGGTTCCTCACTTGAAGAAAATCTCCTGGCAGTCATTGAAGGATTTGTCTTCTATTCAATTCTCGAACCCATCATCAATGCAAAAATAACAATATCTCAATGATGACAATAAAACACAGCTAATTGGAAGTTTCTCACTCATTCCATTACACCTCTGAATGTAAACATAACTATTAAAATCATTACGAATCGTTGGATAGCCAAGCCTCAGTATTCCCCTCTGTTGATAATTCCACTTGAATCATAAATCAAAGCTCGTCCCTACAGACGATTGCGTACGTGCAACGTTTAATGTTTAACATTTTGGATTCAAATCAGTGGTAATAGTGATGATCATCGGAGTCAAACGACGCATCAAAAGCATTCGCTGGTGGTCGAGTGCATATATTGCCGGAGAGAGGTGGCTATGCCGTGGCTTCCTGTCCATTTTAATTGGGTTATTAACGGGCGCAAACGTTTCCTGCCGCCTGTGACAAACATTGGTTGGTGAGAAGGGGGTTCGATGCTGATGCAGCTGCCACCTCGTCAACAGAGAAGATCGTGCATTCGCATGCGCACTTGGAATTTTAAGAGGTCCTAAGTCCTATCTGTACCATCTGGACGGTAAACAATTAGCGGGATTTGGCTCATCAGCAGACCTCATAAGAATCGATAAAATTGTTTACTTAGGAAAGAAGATTTACTGGTCTAACGTAACAAATTTTTGGTCTCAAGCTTTTTTTTGGTGAGATGTATACTAAGACAGCTGTTTTTAATTTTTAGTAAAAATGTAATTCTGTTAAATTGTAACTAGATAGTGGTGTGTCTAATTCAAAATTTGTCGAAATTGCAACTTTCCAAAGTTCGAATTGCAAATTTTCAATGTTATGATTAATGTTTAATTTACCCCTTTCAAATATCTTTAGTTCAAGGATTCAAAAGCTTTTAATTTAGAAATTGCATGGATTATTGAATTTCTCTGTTTAAATAAGTGTATTTTTTTATATAGAAATCGTACGTTAATCCCAGAAATTAGACATATTTTAGTTGGTTTGGAAATCAAAAACCTAACGGCTAAAACTATGTCGTCATTCTTAAATTTTCCTTTGCGTGCTGCCAAAATAAAATTCATCCAATTGCTTGGGAGTTATTCTATCTATAACCATTTGCAACCAACAAATTCCATCTTATTCATGCTGGTCATTTATTTTTCAAACTGTCGTTTGCTTCTCCCTAATATTCGAATGTGGTATTTTACCGAAAATAAACTGTCCAACTTTTGTAATACCATATACCTCAGCTTGATCATGGCTAATTCAATGCCCAACTCTCCGACTAGTATTCTACTTTTTGTTCCGAAACTGCTATTGAATTTAATACTCCGGAATAATTGGGTAACTGTTGATGATAGACGAGAATAACAGGATTTGCTGTTGGAAAAGTTTTGGTATCAGTTGATATATCGTTGGTTGATAGGATCAGGAAGTTGGGGATTTACTTGTCAGAAATTTCCGGAAATTCAATTCGCCTGTGCATAATTAACGTCAGTACAATCTTAAGTTGGTATTCTTGGGATGAATGTATTCATAAGATTGTTAATTAATCCTTCAGGGTAATGAAGAATTAATTTTCCCGGGATTGGTCTCATGTTTCCTGTCCTCCTAGTCTGCTTTATTGTGAATTGCAACATACAAAATGACGGTATTAAACGTTGTTACCTCGCGTCAAGATAGAACCTAATACTGGAATACAGATAAAAAAGATTTCTCCATTTGAAACGGTATTAATTTTATGAGACTTAGGGTTACTTAATTGCATAAATAAGAGCTCTGAAATGCAATTTTGTAAATTTCTGTATTTGCATTTAAAAAAATGTTTCAATCAGGAATCCGTCTTTGAACCACAAATCATTGAGATCTGAAACTTGAAAAAATAATTGTATATTCAAACTAAGAACATGTCACAAGTTGATACATGTTCAACTATAAAGTATTCATAGACCTGAGTAAATTCATCTCACACCGGGAAAATTTATCATTTCACAATAGAAATGGTCGTTAAAAAAATCGACGTAAATAGAAACGGTCTTAATATAAATGGTCTTGATTGCGGAACTCGGATATTCTATATTGAAAACTTTAAAGATTCTCATGTTTAGAACTCAGTTTGTTATTTTTCTAGTGTAACTACAAAAAGTTTTGTCTTCGAATTTGTAACAATATTACTGAAACCTAATAACTCATTGAATTTCAGAATTTTGAACTTGTTAAATTATCAAAATATGAATATATCAAAATTTTAGATGGACTGCTGCAAATCGGCAAAGTATTTATGAGAATCAAAACTGTTTATCCCCAAAAATCCATGTAATACCACATTTTTCCTTGATCCACTTCACCCACCGCTTTAACTAAAGCTCTCATAAATTCATGAATTCCACAGCGTAAACATCCTGATGCCCTCAAAGATTTTTACATTAAAAAATTATTCTCCGAAAGCCCCGTCGGTTGGTTTTTCCGCAGTAAAATCATGAAATGCATGGCATATATAATGCAAATTGTCTGGTGAATGTTTGGTCAGCGTAGTTGGCGCACCACAGCGACAATCTCAATCCTCTCGTTTTACCCAAGAGTTTACAAAAGGGTAAAAAGAGGATGAAAAAAGCACGGAGAAAACTCGTAACTTTGTACAATGCTAATAGCAAAAGCGAAAGACTGACGTTATAAAGCTGGGGCGAAGGATCCTGGGGAACAGTTGCTCGTAAATATGTAGGGGAAAGGAGAAAAGTAGAGGTGAGTGGGTGAGAGGAGGTGGTTCGATAGAGATGGAGAGACCTTGTTCCATGAATATACAACGGGGGTATACCCAAAGGGACCTGATGCGGACACGCTCGACGCATTGTTACGCGGCTGCCGGGCTCACTATGCAACTTCCTTCCTTCCTTCCCCCTCTCTGCGGGAGTGTATCCACCTATCATTCAGCCCATCGGCCCTCATTTCCACCCTCAGTGGGCCAGTTGGCCGATCTAAAACACTTGCTCTAGCGCTGTCACTCTTTCTCTCATTTATTCATGTGAATAAATTATACGATGTGGGATTAATTATCACGTCAACTTGAATGTTCTTCACATGGTAATGGTTTTATAAAGTTGTAATTAAGCGATAAAATTATTCCCTGGGTGGGATCTAGTAGAGTGTTATACTGTAAACGGTTTAAGTATGAGGTAATACATTCGACTGTAAATTGCGAAACAAATGGTGCATCTAAAATACTATCACCTGTTCTCCTGGCTAGTCAATTTTTACTAGTAGTCAGTCCATAAATCATCATGAACTTTCACCTGTAATTAAGAATTTATGTGATATTGGAACACTGTATGAACGCGAGAATTGTTGCGACTAGATGGCTGACACGATTTATGGACTATATTTATTTATACACGTGTAATAACTACAGTTGCAATTTGTCTCCAACAAGTACCCAAATTATTTTTTTCCACTTTATAATTTTCAACTTTTTTATTTCTGAAAGATCAAAATATCATTCATAAACTATTCAGACATTCGATTCTTAAAAGGTATCATTTGCGTTGGCCTAAAAGATTTCGAATACATCATCTGTCACAGTTCGATTGCTTTTCGCATCTTCTGTTCTCGACATTTTGACTGTCTCATAACAATCTTGCAGAATTCGACAACTCACAATAATCTTTTTATTCCTTTTTGTTTATACACAATAAAATCTTGTTTTCTGTATGAAATGGAATTTTTATTGTGGATTTTCATCGAGCAATTCGTGAAATATGAAAAGAAGAATCAATTTTTGATAATTAATATTTTCGAAATGTACAATTAAATCCCTGGGAATAACAAATCTCGCCTGTCGGTTTATTCCTCTTTTTTTTTTACCTCTTCCTCGTTTTTCATTTTAATGTTTATTGAGTGTATTCAATAAATTCGGATTGAATTTAAATGGATTCTTGGTAAACCGGAATAATTTTCCTGTATTTGATTTGTAGTATGAAAATGTGTTGGAAGCATTAATGACATTTGCTTCAAATAATTTGTTTTAATTTCATTTGCATTTCCGGAAATTCATCGGAATTGAACTAAAATTGAATTTCATTTATTTTGATACTGCAATATGAGAATACAGGACTCCATCAATTGCGGATCAAATTTATTCCATTTGTACCAACAGAAATAAAGTCCAACTAATTAACATTCAGTGTCAATCCATCAGAGGAAAAAAAAAAGAGAAATCATCGAATCAAATTTCACGCCATAAATGTCTCAGAGATTGTCATCAAAACTCAGCTATTCCCCCGGAGATACATTAATACAACCCTCATCCAACAGTCCAACCCTTTATTACTATGGATACGTTCCTGAATAAACATCAACTGCCGCTTTCGGACGCGAATGAGATCTGGAGCGTCTTGATCCATATTCATGAATTCTCGCATGACGTCGCCCCGTTGCCGAACACCACCACACTCTGTTACAACTTTGTTCCTTTCTTTTTTTTTCACCCATTCCCTCCATCATTTTTCCCTTCTCATGGCCCCTTTATATACCTCCCATTTGGATTACTTATTCACTCAACAGCTGTGACGCTATCATTCATCAACGCCAACACAAAAACCTTTGCAAATTGAAAAATCTGTAGTAATTAAATTGGAAGAGAAGTTCGAAACACTCATCGCTTTATACATCAAATATATTTCATCCAACGTCAGGAAAGTAGTGAAATTTCTTGACGTTTAGAAGGAAACAATCAGGAAATTTTACGTTTCATTGATAATTCAATGAAGATTCCGAGATATTCATCGTAATCTGCAAAGAAAATAGTGTCGCACTTTTTATCGAAAAATACCTGATAAACAAACTTTACGGCATATCACAGCTTATTAAAATAGAATGTTTTTTTTAGATTTTTAAGCAGCATTACGATGACAAGTCCTTGCCTTATTTTCAATTGTCAATAGCAATAAAAGTCCACTGAAGAATTGAGCTGAATTTTATAATTAATAAAAACTGGAAGAATAGTAGTCTATTGATTCTTCAAGGAATTCGACTTGCAGTTATTATTGTTTTTTCCCTCTCGGAATTTTGAGTTTTCAGTAACACAATGTGTTGAAACTTCAATGAAACCAGGATACTATAAAAATATCCACAAAGTGTCCTAGTAGACATTAAAAATGTCAGATAAATACTTCAGCAGTGTACTCAGAGAAAAAAAATCTTTGAATGATTCTTTCGAATGATTGAATGCCTGGAAGCGATCTTCAGAGGTATCATCTGCATCAAACATAAAACTTTCAAACACATAATCGGTTTATTATTTTCACAATCAATAGAAAAATCTACAATACAATTCTCTATTCCACAAGTCTCTTAAAATCAGTAGCATAGCGCTGAACGTGAGCTATTTTGGTATCGATACCCGCCGCAAATAGTATTTTTCGACACAAGTGAAAAATTTACTTTTTTGTCACTCAGTCCGTGAAGCAACGCTTTATGGCCGAAGCGTGAACAAAAGGACACTTTTTTCACGCTTCGCTCGACAATAATGAAAAAAGAGCACTTTTTTTCACTTGTGTCATAATAGTATATTTCGTAACAAGTGAAAAAAAATGGTTTTTGGTGAGTGGGAGGTTTAAATCACGAGCCGAAGGCCAGTGATATAATCCCACGAGTCAAAAACCACTTTTTTCACGAGTTACGAACAATATTTTTCATCTCCATGTGTCGAAAAAGCACTTTTCCAACAAAGCGTGATGAAAATAGTATATTTCGTCACGAGTGAGACGGAATTTTCACGAGTGTGAAGTTGGCTGCCCGAGGCGGAGCCGAGGGCTGCCAATCACACGAGCTGAA
>JAPYZN010006118.1:0-12605 GCA_030522865.1 Psyttalia lounsburyi | reverse complement strand
GAATTATCAATCGAAATGAATGGCGAACCTCGCGTTGAATCGTCCGTCCATTGGGCCTGATAACTCGGGATATGATCTCAGCTCGATGATTCCTGAAACGGATAAATTCACCCGTGAGAAAACTACTTAATGATCGTCAAAAGATGTTACATCCCCAGTGAGAAAAAAAAGTGGGTGTTTTTCACTCAAGAGCGAGAAGAATAATTTGGACAGAAATCGAGGAGTCGCGGACGCATCTGGTCTCAATATGTACGCATCAACATCAACTCTCGTTACATGCAATGATATTTACTCGAATTGTAAAGGAACCCTTCATTTACTTTAGGAAATTTCATTCTTTTCATTCCATTATTGAATTATCAACGAGAGGATGAGTTTCGAGGGTGACCGCCGGGTTTTTTTCAAGCCTCATCCGGGTTTTTTTTTTGTTGATATTCCTCGTGAGCTGTCGGGGCGTTATTCAATGGGGTTTTCCGATGAAAACGGAATACAACACCGACGCCAGGTCACTCGAGTGGCACTCGTAATAAAAGAGGATTTATCGAGTGTCTCCCGACACTTTTCCCATTTTTTTTACTCTCTATTTTAACCCGCGAATCTCTCCCTCACCCGTACCCAATGCTGGCCTTCTTCGTTCGATAGACCGGAAAAGACCCCCTCAAATTCCAAAAAAAGACCGTCGCCGGATCTTCAGAAATGGCCGAGAGAGTCTCAGAAAACCATTTTATAAAAAAAAAAATCAATTTCACGAATAAAAGAGTCGTCTCTTTATCCACTTCTTCGAGTTCATCCACTCATCTCTCGGGGATGCTCCACAAACCGCAAAAATTTCATTTTCCCTTCCAAAAATTTCGCAATTATATCCCGAAAAATTGAAAACGAAGTCGCATCCGCTTTCGAACGATGTGCTTAAGCTATTAAGATAATACTCTAGTACAAAAATAGCCGAGATTTATTCCGCCGCATGAGACTGTGTCTCGCTTGGACCTTGGAGTCAACTTCAACGAAAATAACGTCCACACCGTGCAATAAAAAAAAATCGAATTCAAATGCGACTCAAGCGCCTGATCCTCAATTATCGCAAAAATTGACTTGTCACAAATTCTCCCCTTTTCCGTCGAGTTCTCCCCTTCCTCCAGTACCTGGAGCAAACAAAACAGTACACGAAGACACTAATGAAGAGGAAGAGCCACCATCCGGTCCGCATGTGAGACTTACCTCATACCTCATGGCGCATCGTTTGAGCTAGTCGCGGCGTCGATTGAGATTTTTCGATGGCTCTGAAGCAGGTGGTCCTGTATAATAAATCGTATTGTAAGAGAATCCCGAAGGGGGGCATCCACCTGCGAATCAATAATTTCCCGTCTCCTTCTCAACCGGTCCACAAAAAGCGTTTCACATGCAAATTCACTTGGGGGTTAATACAATGTAACTTTAGAACTTCATTATGTTTTCAGATCGTATCATTTTCATCTATTGACCCGGGAAGCCATTATTCAATGACTTCCCATTCTGAATTCTTCGATATTGAAATATATCGAGGTGGAGGGAGTGGGGAATCGATTGCATTCGCTAGATCGAAACATTCGCCGTGAAATGAAAAAAAGAAGATTGATTTTGGTGCAGTAGGCCCAGAGAAAATCCCGATTGAATTTTTAGGAATCACTTATCGATCGAGAGATCATTTGTGAACGACTGCGGCAAAATTCATTCCCGTTGATTTGCACGGATGGTCAGGCATGTATCGCATCATCCTGAAAAAAGTCGGCCTATTTTGCTCGAGTAGTTCACGAGAAAATCCCAAATGGTCGTATAGATCATTATAGATCATCTGCTGTTGGCTCCCATTTACATTTTTCGCTGTAACTCGAGTTCTATCACGTCAAATGAGATTGTTTTTTTTTTAAAACACCGGTAAATTTTCCGGGCCATCCATTGAAATCATTTTCGGCCCTAAAACATTGACAACGACAACAGCTGTGTTTCGCGTATTCCGCGAATGCCCGACAATACATCCCAAGGATTCGCCTAGTCTCACGGATATCGACATCAGGAATACATTTTTCCCTTTTTTTGCATGGAATAGACGAATCGATACTCGAGCCCAATGCCGGCTCTCGTTTTTCCTCAAAGCGCGCGTGAGCGCGAGCGAGCGAGCCTGCGTGCGAGAAAGAGAGAGAGATAGAGAGTGAGAGCGAGAGACACTACCGTCCCAACACACAGAAGTATATAGCGCCCATGGGGAGATAGAGGAAGGAGGTTGAGAGGAGGAAGGTTGGCAATGGGGAGGGGGGAGGAGGGTCACTGACATCCGTTAGAGAAAGAAACGCCACGGCGTGCCTCGTCGACCGAGAACACAAGAACTCTCACGATTATCTACTGTACATAACACTCTGGCCATCTCGAAAAAGGTAATGGAAAAAAGAAGAGAATGAATAAAAATAAATGAAAAAAAAAGATAGCATTGAAAATCTCCATTCGTGAATCGCGAATTGAGCCCCGTATGCTACCGATTTCGCGTTCAATTTCGTTAATTCGTTCGATGATATCTGGAAATTCCGCGAGCCCAATTACCCAAGTTCCGTGGATAATCAATCCGCGGAATTGAGTATTTGTGGTAATTCTAATGCGTTGATTATGCCGCGGGCAGAGGGAGAGAGAGGAGCGAGAGGCCGATGCATTTTGCTGATGAACTCCAAATGAGAGTAGAAAATATTTGTAGAATAAGACGGTTGAATTCATTTGGGCGACTTTCTCCGCGTCATGTTACCTCGATGAGAATGGATAGGAGCCTTCTCCTCGTTTTCTTCCATAAATGGCGAGAGCAAGCGGTGTTGTGCGTTATAAAAGCGTTCTCTTTTTAGCGAGTTGCAAGGGGAATTGGTTATACATTATGGATTGGTTTGAATTCTTTTTTTCCTCTCATTTTGCCTTTTCAATTGCATCAGACTGATTTAAACGCATTTAGGGGCATGGATCCTGATGATTTATGACAGCCAATGATTCGGATTAAGAGGGCGAAGCCAGGTCCATGATTAAATCATCAGTCGGGGAAGAATGTCAAAAAACGACTTCTTCATTTGGTCGGATCGCTTACTATCGGTTCTTCAAGAATATTCTCAGGCTTCGTTGTCAATAGCCGGCAGCGATTCTTCAGGAATTTTCATTAGAATACGTTCATAAGTAGGTGAACCACTAAATCTTAGGATATCTCGCACATGCATCATGATTTTATATGATTTTCTCCAGGAAAACACTTGATTAACAAGCGTTACGCTGGAATTTGGTATTTGGGTTTGGCTGAGTTATGGAGATCGCCTGGTGAAAATTGAATAATGAAAGTCGGGCGGTGGAACATTGTTGAGTTGAAAGGAGAATTGAGGATTTCAGTGGCCTCATTCATGAAAGACCATTGTAACTCCATGCTTTCGAGGTGTTCGCTGGTGTTGCTAGCTGAAGCGCTTCCCGAATCTTCAATCATCCTCAATTGATCTTGTAAAATGGATCTTTTGCGGTGGGTCCACATGCCCACCCTCCAAATGAAACCTCTCATTCAGGCAGAGTGCCATCAGACATCTTCAATCACCAACATCATCATCGAATCTCCTGCGATTCTCCACCACCAAATCATCAACTCCCCTTCGTCCCCATCACCCGAGCCAACACGAAAAAACAAAAAATCCAGCTGGTATCGTTCCCATCATCGGCTCTGCTCCTCATTATCCACACAACCAGATCCTGCTCTCCTAATCCCATGGGCGGCGAGACGCAGACGTGCAAGATGGCGCGTCGCCCTGTCCCCGAGTGTGACGCAGCCGCTGTCGTTGCCGTTGGCTATTCTCCCAGGAGCCCATTTCAAAAAAACAAGTCCAAGCCCGACAAAGAGGTGGCACAACAACATGTAACCGGTGATCCTCTAATACTACCGTCCAAAGGATGAAGTATCAGGCGGCCAGTGAACAAACCTCCTCAGTTACAAGGCTAATGTGTTCCGCTTCGTTCTGGTTTAATGGCTAGGCCAACTGTTGTAACAGGAGTCCTCCCACCAAGAGCTGGTGCGAACGTGTTTTTCGATGTGTATCAGAAACCATGTAGCCGAGGAGGTATTCCCGAACGAGTGTAATCGTTGGATATCAGGAGAACAGTATCACCTCCTTGCCACGGTTGCTTGATGCTTTATTCGGCACTCTCGTTCAGCGACGATCTTCACGACCTTTGGACGAGTACTCGTTAGGCCTGGTCGGCGGCTTCGAGATTATTCCACCAGGAAACTGAGGGCGGGGATTATTAGGCGTACAAAACACCTCTTTCTCGGTGTTAGGCTGGACGGATGGGCTGATGGGGGACAATTGCTGAAACGGCTGGATTCGTTGGTGATGATGGACAGGTGGTGATGAGGATAATGGGATTTTTCGGTGAATTCCGCAGGTGGGGGAGCACGAGGTGGGCAACGCTTGGTGGCCGAGGGGGCGAAGGGGGGAGGGTACAGATGGGGCCATGTGGACGCCATTTTTACGGGTATCAGGAGCACAAGGCGACGCCAGTGGCAGCTGGTGGCCAGACGGAATTCCTTCTAGAAGGTTCGCCGTGTGTTTTAAACGATTTCAGAAGCTTTTTAAGGGATTCCGGGGGCAGAGGGGGAGGGTAATGCAAGTGCTGAGTCATTGCGATGAGAAGACGAGGTTGAATAATGCTCTTTGAGGGTTTCTCAAGCATATGGAGCTGGGTTTTTTTTTTCGTGGATTGAGCAAGCTTGGAGGGATTTATCGGAGAGGTAGAAGTTCAGGCGATGCTTCGGGCGATGATTTGAGCATGCAAACGAGGCGGTCGACGGGCATTCAACGATTTTGATTTATGCTGGCTAGTCATGAGCCATCAGCATCGGCCCCTTGTCGACCAATACCAGCGACATCTTGCGGGCGAGATACCAACGACAGGCGGTATTGAAGAAATTGTGGCTCAGCGAGGGACGCGCAAGTCTTGGTTGCTATATACCGCCCACCCACGCTGACGCTTGCTTCTGCCCCCTTTGCAGTGTTTGGATAGGGGTTGGTAAATCCTGATAGCGGTGGGTGATTTTATCGGCTGTTACGGCATTCGCGGATATGCGGGCGCACGTCGGACTCTGACCCGTTGCGGTCTCCGTCGGTTATCAGTTATGGAAAGTCCAGTTTAGGTTCGTTTTTTTCCCCTTTGTTGCAATTACTGCCTTCGCGTTTCAGAGCCAACGGGTCGAGAGCTTGACATTTCACTTGTTTTTTAGGTTTAGCTGCTGAGGTGATCCTTCTGCGGGCATCTTCCGCCAGTTTTGGCGGCGGATGTCCGTCGAAGCGATTGGATTGAGGGGAATTTGTTGATTGGGGCTCCCAAATTTGGGCCTGATTGGACAGACTCTCGGGCTGAAGCGTCGGGATTGGAGGCGGAGGTCATGCCTTCTAGAATTTCCCGCCAATTTTGGCAGCACGTGTTGAAGAAGTGACGCTGAATTATGACGCGATAACTGGGGTATCGAGTTTGCATTGGGCGTTACTGTTGCGCATGCGCGAGTGATAGTGCTGTTGTTCACTTGCTCGGCCGTGGCGATTGTCAAGTACATTACGTTTGAAAAATGTCTGAATAATTGTAGTGATCCAAGTACTTTGTGAGGACGTTATTGGCGAAATCCGCTGGCTGACGGCTCTAAAAAGATCAATAGAGGTTGCTACTTCATTTGTTGCTGCTGCTTTCTTACTTCAGGTTCCACGAGTGTGGGTGGATCCGGAGAGGATCTGGCGAAGGTCTACCGATTGACGAGTGATTGGCCGAATTTTCCGGAATACTTGGACTTCCCCATAAAAATCGCGCCCAAATGACACGACTTCTTGATCGAAGGTCCTCTTAATCTCCCGAGACAATCAGAATCACTGGACTCTTTTGAGTGAAATTAAATCCTCAGAGGGCTTGCACCTTCCGCACTCAGCGCCGCACCCCAAGCCCATCAAACCTCTCCTTTTAACTCCCAGATCACGCTATCCAGAATTTCCCGCCAATTTTGGCAGCACGTGTTGAACAAGTGATGACGCGAGTAGTGACGCAATAACTGGGCCATCGAGTATTGCATTAGGCGTGACAACAGCGCATGCGCCAGTGATAGTCGTCCTCTTGCTGAGTCGTGGCGTTTTTCAATGACAATACGTTTGAAAAGCATTGCAATAATCGCAATCTGCTTCGTTACAACTCGAGTGCCTTCATAGTATAATTTATCTCCCATGGAAAAAAAAAATCCCAAGTGTCAAGTGCAGCTAATGAAGAACCTGCGGTGATCTGTGTCACGTGTGAAGGTGACAGGGGCAAACAATCAACGTAACCTAGTTCGCTGAGGGCCTTGGGAAATTCGGATAATTCCTCGGTAGCAGGTGGCTCAATGATTCAGGTGAATATTCCAGCATCATTTCATTATGAGACATTGATAGCGCTCGTCTCAATGATGCACACATCAACCAAGGACACGGTCACTGGGTCGGAATGGCTGATCAATGCTGATTTCGTGATAATCCAGTTTTCGTAACCGATGAATTTGTTCGCTGACCACAAACGCGATACATTCAGGGAGGGGGGAGGGGTTACATACTGAGTACACTGATCCAATGCTGCGGTGGCCAGTTTGTCCATTAAACTAATGGGATTTAATTCCCGACGGCAGCCACTGATGAATCCATTATTAACGAATCTATCAATATTGATGGTCACTCCAGCCCAAGAGCCGATGGAGAATTATAAACAATATCTGGACATTGGGGATTTTCGAAAAACACTCGGCAAATGCAGATTCATGAAATGCGTGGTGAGTGTGGGCGGTTTGTTGAGAGGGCTCAGAGCTAAATATAGACAAGCGCTTTGATGGCGATACGAAGCGTGCGTTTGCAGCTTGTTGCCGAGAGGGCAAATGTAGTCGACACACAGGCGTATATCGATACACTCTATGAACAATCGAATGCCCTACCCCTTGGCCCTTTGGTACTGTTACCTATGCTCAACCACTTTGTGCCTTGTGTGCCCTCAGGTGGACCCTCCAGTGGGGGATTAACAAGCGGGGATTGAAATTGTTGGGAGAATTGATGAAATTCCGGGATTACCCCGGGTTGGAATTTATTTTGGGGATTATTACCGCTACGAGCGGTGACAAGTGTCAATCTCTGGTATATTTTTCAGTGAATGTTCATTGTTAATAAACAATTTAACGGAAAACTTTTTCCGGATTATTGTCGGTTGAAAAGAAAAAATTTCAGTGCAAATTATTCAACTTGAGAAATTGTGGGGGGGAATTGATGAGATTCCGGGATTATTCGGGTCGAGATGCAATTCGGGGATTATTATTGGTAAAATCGGTGACAAGTGAGAAACAAAATAAATTACTGGACATTATTTAACTTGAGACTCCCGAAAGACTTAAAAAGTTCAGCCTCTGGAACATATTATCATAAAGAAAACAAAAAATTTCGCTGAAAATTATTCAGCTTGAGATATTCAAAAATCTCTAATAACTCGGGCTCTTTTTTGGGACTTATTTTCTTACATTGCGACAAGTGAGAACCCCAAAAATGAGGCGCCATATGGAGGCTTATATACACTAAGAAAAATTTCCTTTTGCCAAGGAAATTAATTTGCCACAAGTAAACATGTATAAATATTTCCATTTGGTTACCATTGAAATTTACTTGGCAAAATAATTTTTTTAACTGTAATAAAGTCATCGACCACACCCCGGGAAATCGTGATTTTCCCAATCATCCATCGATACTCGGAGAGACATATTCAATAAAAAAATAATCATCTTTTCCATAATTCCGGAGGGAAATGGTAGACAATTTCGAAAAAATCGCGGAACTTGTTCGGAGACTTTCGTAATTTTTCTCGTAATTTTCTGAAATTTTCCCATACCATTCTCTGAATTTTCCAATCCGATCCCGTAATCGGCAAGCCAACCGTGGATAACGTAAAATATACGGATTGTTTTTCACACTTGGATGTCAGCCAATCAGAGCGCAGTGTTTGAGGCTACCCAAGAGGATTTCATCGCGAATATTCAAAAAAATTTTCACAGTTCACTTCGTGTTATTCACTACGCTCTATTTGGCTGAAATCCGAGTGGAAAAATAATCCGTCAAATACCACTCGAGCTCCAAAATTAATCCGATAGTTTCCGATGGCTTCCCTGGACTAGAAACGATTGTGTTAAATTTTGCAGGCTGCAAATCCCAAGCGCGAAGCAGGACGAGCACTAGTGGTAATACCCTTTAAAATTTCTCCGAGCGGTAAAAGATTTTTCAATGATTTTAGACGCCATGAGGGAGGGAGCTACGGGAATGACAACCATCACTGCTTCATCATCTTTGAACGTAAGTCTAATTTCAATTCTACATCCCAAAAAAAATATTCCTTCCCTTAACCAATTATTATAGTACTTTAATCGCTCGAGTCAAATTACCGCTCCAGTAAAATTTGTTGACTGCTAACTCAAAATTATCGAGGGGTACGATAAACATTATCCAACTGGTCAATAAAATTGTTGACTTCTCAATAAAAGATTTGTACGTGTATAATTTTTTTTTTCAATTATTTTGTAGTGATGTAATCCGCATTGTGGATTATTTACAATCATAAATTTTTGGTACGATATTTTACATTGTTTATTCATTAGTTCACACATTTGGAATTGACAATTTTTTAAGTATTTATACAAATCTCCTTAATGTACGGTTGATCGCCTGCGGCTGGCAATTTTTTTGTTGCGTATGGTGGGCAATAATTTGACGATATCGGATCTTCCGGTTACTGCTCAAAAAATTGGACTGAAAAATATAACAAAATAAATAATACTATAAAATATCATACTGAAAAATATCACAAAAATCCATCACCTTCCCAAAAAAACAGTAAAAATGCCATTCAATCGTAATCATCACACGAAAAGAAATACAAGAAACTACAAAAACAGAAGTAAATAGAAATGGAAGAGCGAATACAATATATTCTACTATTTCACCCGAAATACCGAAACGATTAGTTGAAAAGTCTGTATAACAATCAACGCAAAAATAAATTTTCCGCACTGCTCTTCACTTTTCCTCGTCCGTCTTGGTACGGGCCCTTTCCCGAACTCGAAAAAGTGAAAATTACTACGGAAAAATATCGTTCCCGGGCTATCGTTATGGGGTTTTTTGACTCGCGCGGTTGGCCGCCTCGCCTACGGCTCGGCTTGCCAAACTCCACGCGAGTAAAAAACCCCATAACGACAGGCCGGAAAATAGTATATTTCGTAACAAGTGAAAAAAAATGGTTTTTGCCGAGTGGGAGGTTTATATCTCGAGCCGAAGGCGAGTGATATAATCCCACGAGTCAAAAGCCACTTTTTTCACGAGTTACGAATATAATTTTTGATCTTAATGTGTCGGAAAAGTACTTTTATGCCATAGGTGCCCGTAATCACGCGAGTCTAACCTCGTTTCGCTCGGTTAAATCGCGGATTACGGGCACAATGATATAAAATATTGTATGAAACTTGTGCGTAGTGGTGTTTTTTGGCTCGTGGAATTATAACACTTGCCTTCGGCTCGTGTTACAACCTCCCACGAGCCAAAAACACCATTACGCACATGTTGCATAATATACTATTATCACTATATTATTCTGACGGTGTAATAGTTTTACCTGTGTTATTTCGACGGTGTAATATTTTGATTATGAACTATCTGATCAGATAATATTTAGTAGTAGTTTGGACAATGCCGTAGTACATATTCAATTGTCTCAATAATGAAATACTAACCGGTAATAATACATATAATTTTATTGACTAACTAATAAAAGTTATCGAGTCCTCCGCGAAAATTTCCCCAACTGCTCAATAAAAATTGTTTATCCGTCACTAAAAATTCTCCAGACGTTTGCAAAAGGTTTGTTAACGATCCTGAATTTAAAAATGCGGTTGTAGGCATTGGTAAAATGTATTTTTACTAAAAAAAATTCTCTCCGCGTGTAGAGATGCCTTGTAGGGAATGACTTCAATTAGATTAAGCTCGACAATGTTTTCGGAGAGTCGTACAAAATGCCAAAGACATTGATACTAATTCCATTTCCCGTAATCCCTCTGAAGGGGCGGGGGGGCTAGGAGGGGTATCTGATAGAAATTCCCTCTGGCTTTTTTGTGTGCCGTTATTCGTTGATGGTTGACCAGCCTTTGTGTCCCTTTTGGAGTTTATCCCCCGTGGTGTTTACGTACAAGCCGGAAACACCGATAATACCAATAACAGAGCCGACATCCGACAACGTCACAGTTTGCCCGATGCTTCCGATGCGCTAGATGTTACCTTGTGAAACAGACGTGATCGATTAAACTTCGGGTTTACGTGGTAGAATGGTTGCACTTGATCAATGAACAAATTGAGGTTATGAATGATGGTATATCTGCTTTCTTGATGGCAATTTCGCCTGTCGATGTGAATTAGGTCGGCAATGATTTTGCTACTCTACGTCTCAATATTCAAATTTTTTAACAATAAACCTGGCAAACGTTGAAGGCTCAATGATTATGATTATCAGGATCAGGATTATCGTGGAATTATCAGGTTCAAACAACTTTTTGGCTGAACACGTGAGAGAAACGTTCAATAAAAATTACGGAATAATTCGCGTAATCTGCTGGCGTGAATCGTTTGCAACCAATTTATTTAGGAATTGCAGAGAATAAGTCCGAAACGTTCCGGAAATTCTCCGGTCCGTCATATAAAAAATACGAAAAAGTCACGTAATTTTTCAAGATATTTTTTTTATAAAATTTAACTAAAATTTCAAGAATCATCGTACCCCAGAACGAAAATTCTTGGACGTTTGACAATTTTTACGGAACGTTCCAGAAAAATTAGAGAATATGTTGTTAGAGACCTTCCTCACTGGGACTCATGGCTTGCCATGGGGCCTCCGATGAATGAATAATTTTTACGAAATAGACCGCAGAATTTACGCGACAATTGATACTTTACAAAATTTTATTTTGCTCCCAGACTACCCTTCGAAACGTAATTCTGCAATCTTTTTGCTGATAATTTTTATTGAATATTTCTCGACGTGTAAATTAGTCAGTCTGTGAGACGTGGGAGGGAGCTCAAAAAGACGGGGCAGAATGAGGCGAATTTTGTAATGTTTTTCCAGTATTTGAGTATCGGAAAAAGGCCCAGCCCAAATTTTAATGAAAAACAGGCAAACCTTTGTTGATTTAATGTTCAGCTGACTTTCCCGATCTACCTAATGTCTGGGGTCACTTCCAACCCTACATCGTGCCCTCCCTGACCTCCCCCAGAGTTTTAATCAACTCGAAGACTTTGAAAACGAACGAAAATGAATTACTCGATGAATCAGGCGCCTCCGGAAGTTCATGTCTCCCATCACCCCCAATTTACTCAGATCGCACTGCACTCGGGCTCCCCGTGCGCCCTCCATTACATTTTGCCCCTTCAGACCGCCCTCGATGGCGAGATCACAGGGGTGCCTCTGCCCCACCCCTCAATTGCAAACGCCAACACCAGCTAACCGCTGTAAAAACGTCAACTCAAGTTGATTCTTCGTCAATTTTCCCGGCTTTTTCGACTGGCTTTTACGCGAATGATTGCCCGGTGGCTATCAATCGGAGAAAATTTTCTTCGACCCCCCTTTTGACCCAATTTCACTCCGAAATTGAGGTTCTATCAAACCTTGATGTCTCAAAGAACATCCATCCGGGTATCAACGAAAATTGTCAATATCACAAATTTCGTTTTCACGAATTTCTGACGTGTAATTTCCTTCCCACATACAAAATTACATTCATCAGAAATTATTTGTATCGGTCGATAAAATCTACTATTGTCACGCATATCTCTACGACTCACAATTCTCGAGCGGTTGCCATTTGTTTGAGCAAGTCACTCAGACGGCCACATCTCGGGAACGACGACTCCTAGAGACATGAGGTAGCATCCATTTTATTCGTCATGACATTCTCTACATTTGCCACCCTGGATGTCTCGATGGCTTCTCAACCGTTTTCGAGATATTTCAATCGAAAGTTGGACAACAGCGATAGCACTTCGTCAAGAGTGCTTCCGTGGCTCATGTCCCCATGACTGCGAACATTATATTCCCTCCATGCGCAGTAGTCGACTGCGCAGCATCCGTTCGTGTTTTCTTTTGCCGCGAGATCCGTCAGAAGCGCTTCCACTTCAATTCCTGATCCTAATACCAGAAAATCTTTGCCCCCCCAGAAGATGACGCGCGACTCGAGCCTAAACGAGGACGTATTCACGGAATCGCCGGTTCACCAGAGTCACCTGACACCCGGTGATCAATTGTCAATGACATCAGCGCCCTCGCCCACTGGTTACCGTGACTACAAGCCACCCGCTGAGTTGCTGACCAGTGGATACCACAGTAGCCCCCGTTGTGACAACACCCGAGAGGAGACCGAGACGCACAAGGTAAGACCTCTATTTATTTATTAACTTCCCGATAAGGAAGT
Source organism: Psyttalia lounsburyi (assembly GCA_030522865.1). Taxonomy (NCBI): domain Eukaryota; kingdom Metazoa; phylum Arthropoda; class Insecta; order Hymenoptera; family Braconidae; genus Psyttalia; species Psyttalia lounsburyi. The sequence continues at coordinate 73 of JAPYZN010006118.1, read as the reverse complement.
TATTGTTTTCACCCCGAAAATGAAAATCGCTAATTTCATGAAATGTCGACGTTTTATGACCAGGAGAACACCC
>JAPYZN010006112.1:0-16812 GCA_030522865.1 Psyttalia lounsburyi | reverse complement strand
GAGTGATTTGACTTTCAAACTGCCGATGGTTCACTTCTGCCGAGTGTAGTTTCTACGCATCCTTTTTTTAAATTTTATACCTCCCGAAGGGATAGCATAAGATAATCTACTCAAACCTATGAGGACAAGACAAATTTTTATGCCTTGATATAATCAGTCAATTTAAAGGAGCTAGATTCCGACACTGTGAGAGCCCTTCCCATAAGATGATCGCAAAATAAATCAATCCTTGCCTCCGTTTTCCGAGAAACAATTTGGAGGTGCTGTCTTACCTTTTCACCAACTATTTGTCGACTAGCAGATTCATATACTGTTATTTTTTCAGTTGATAGTGAGACGGACAAATGCGCAGGCTCAAAGCAGTTCGTTAAATGCATTTGGGAGGATAAGGACTACGCGCAGGCAATGAAGGCTGTCGATCATTGTGTATCTGATCCTGAATTATCATAAATAATAATAATCATAATCTAGTCAGTTTTTAAAATGTATGAATGATAAATATATTCCATACATATATTATACGATATTTACCCAATACTAGCGTATATTTATTTCCTTCGTAATCTATAATTCCGAAATTTATGCGTATAATGTGTATATAGTGTTAAACTTAAGTAATAATTCAGATATGGATTATCGCTTACCGGTTTGTATGGAGTCGTTATATAGCGGGGTGCATAGATAGCATTTCTAGTTGTACTTAGTCAACGCAGCGAATTAGTCCTAAAAACTTTATCGAAGGCGTTAGAAATGGCAGTGTTTCATCAACTTCTCGGAATTCTCGTCCTAGGTGCACTGAGTTGTTGTGCTGAAGAATGTATCACTAGTCCGAAATGGCAAGCTGCTGAGGATAAATGCGCAAAGGAGTGTAAGTACATAATCATGGATTTTTTAGCAAAATAAATGTGCAATTTTCAATTTGAAATTTCCTACCTCAGTGTCCAAGGACGATGCATGCTTTTCGAATTGTGCGCAGGGGGAAGTCGGAGCTGTAAGTGAACAATATTTGTCAACGATAATTGTTGAATGTTTTGACGTATTCAAATGAATGAATCGATTACAATATATTTCAGTTGGTTGATGGACATCCTTCGGAGGATGTAACCCCCAATGCTTTGAAAAAATTGATAGACGACCCGGAATTGTGCGAACATTTAGGTAAAACCACAACAAAGTGCCTCTCGCAAGGTAAGATTCCCAGGAATTAAATACACGTTTCTGTAATTTCATCTTCCAAATGTTCCAGGCTGTACATTGGGGTTTTAAAAGAGAAATAGTATATTTCGTAACAAGGGACAAAAAATGGTTTTTGGCGAGTGGGAGGTTTATATCACTCGCCTTCGGCTCGTGATATGTGATATAATCCCACGAGTCAAAAACCACTTTTTTCACGAGTTACGAACAATATTTTTCATCTCAATGTGTCGAAAAAGCACTTTTCCGACACAACGTGATGAAAAATATTTTTTGACGCTTGCAACTTAGTCCTAGTCCTATAACCACCTAAATCAGAAATAGTATATTTCGTACGTAACAAGTGTAAAAAAGTAGTTTTTGGCGAGTGATAAAGCCCGCAGAGCCAAAAAACATGTTTGACGCGTATTACGAATAAAATGTTTCATCACTCAGGGTTCAACAAAAATTTCAATTCCATGAACTGTTTCATGAACGGGCTAGTAATTTCCAGGACACTATGAATAAATGCAATTTTAAGGATAAAATCATGAATTTTCAGGGTTCCTTGAAAATTTAGTAAATTTTTTAAGTACGTACAAAATAGTGTCTCAATTTTTTCGACTGTTCGATGAAATGTGAACATTCAACGGTGAATTCCTTGTTTTTTGTACCACATTTATCACAATGTGTAACACAATATCATGCGATATCTACACTGAGAGAAAGACGTACTTTGGCTGAAAAATTAATTCTTGGTTCAAGAATATCTTTTGCTATCACATCATTTTTGAGCCAATCTTTTTCTTTTGCCCCCTAAGTATGTTTCATTGTCCAGAGACGGAAAGTTATAAGGTTTTTCTTTCCCTGGACAACGTGCATACTTAAGAGAGAAGAGAAAAAGGTTGGCGGAAGAATTATGGGATAGTAAAAAATGATCTTGAACCAAGAATTAATTTTTTAGCCAAAAGTACGTTTTTCTGTTAGTGTATAAAAAATAGCACCTCCTCACGAATATAACTCATCAGTAAGTACTAATCTGCTAGAAACTATATTTTGTTATTGCAGTTGAGGGATCGGAAAAATGCGCGCATTCAAAGAAGCTTCATGAGTGCATTTGGACCGATGAGAACTTCCTCGAAGCAGTGCGGGCTGCAAATTATTGTCAACTGGCTGTGTAACTCTTACGAACTAATATTAGTCATACATTGCTACTGTGTTAAATTTACGGTTCACATAGATTTCTTCACAAAATTTTGAATTTTCAGTTATGAAATCCCGTGTGACATAAATTTTCTACAAAACGTAGCAGAAAATTTTGAACGGCAGATTGTTGGGTCATAGTAGGACGACGTAACTCAAATAATCTGCTACTGGAACGACAGAACATTCCACAACAAAAACTCATAAAGATTCATTAAGAAGTTGAAAATTAAATCGCTACCCCACACCAAGAAAACCCCGATAGCCATAAAACAATAATACAACGATTCTCCTCAATAATCAATTAACTCAAAATCATCACTGTAAATCTATAAAACATAAACCAAGTCCTGCATATCGACGTCATTAGACATTCCCGCTCCCTCGCCCCTCTTCTCAATTAAACAATCGTCCACTCCAAATAAACATGTCGTCCAATAAACCGAGATAATTAATCAATAAATTGCTCGAGATTTCCAATGCCATTAAGACTCATTCAAGCTTACCACCAAATTGAGAATAAACTCCTGTCTCCAGTATAACCACGCAAAATAAGATATCTCAATTTTTTTTCATTCACTTTTTATTACGAATGAAAGATACCGACAGACTACTCATTTAAGTTTATAACGCTGTGGAATTAATGCAAAACCACGATGATAAGGAGGCTCGAGGTTTCTGCTGATTATCTATCCCCATTCGGATAATAAAAAAAAAAAAGGTGGAGTGCACGGGATATTGGCCACTGCCAATAAAAAAATCACCACGGGACCACACCGTTGCATCCCACAAGGGTTTATATTCGCTTCTCTCTCCGCCCAGCGCTCCCTCTTGCTCATATTAATAATTGGCGATGCCAAAAACCTGTCCTGGTTTATTCGGGGTGATCGTCCAGGAGCCAAAGACGAGAGAATAAGAGAGAGGCACTGGGGAATGGGCATTCACCAATGAACGTTAGATCCGCATCAAGTGCAGCTTCTCCTTCTCGTAATTGCAGGTGGACCTGGTGCATCCAACTTTCTGCATCCTGTGGATCTACGCCAGATACACAGCAGCCTCTCTCTCTCTCTCTCTCTGTCTCTCTCTTGCTCTGACTTTTCGGGAGAGAGGCTTTCGTCTCTCTCTGTACCACCTTCCCCAGCCACTGGCTCGTGGATCCTGGCGTGCGTCTTGGCGGTTTAGACACGCGCACGTGCTCTTTTCTTCTTTTTCCCCCTCTGGTCATCATTTCGAGATTCTTCAATATCAATGGCTTTTTGAATTGATGCCTGTGGGAGTAAATAAACAAGGGCAGTCATTTCAATTGCACGATGCTACCATCAGAACCGATAATTATTGTTAATAATTTATATATTTAATTACGGAAATTGGCGAAGGATTCTGTTGTAGGGGAGGAGGATAGGCCGTTTGGTGGGAGTACGGAGACACAGAAAGAAGGCTACCCGAATGTAGGATATTTTCTACCCAAATTGAGTAGAATATACTCTAATTGGGCCGGGTATTCCAATTTCAGGATAATTTTTTGACTGTAATAATTTCAGATTAATTCAAGATTTAATTTAAGATGTGTTATCGTAACAAATAGTTATTGAGAGGGCTTCTCACTTCCTCCAGCACCAGAGAAGTGCACCCGATGGAGCATTGAGAATATCTACGGTAGTCCTCATAGTCACAACTACCAAATAAAATGATATAATGATCGAAGAATTCGTCTCCTAAAGAAATATTTATCATCAAAGCACTGAAAATTTTTTCAATGATCCATCTTCCTACTTCCAGCATTCCCTACCAATCCTCCGGTAAAATAAATAATCCGTCTAAAAAACTGAAGGGGAAAAAAAATAGGAAGAATCATACGCATTATTCCCGAATTTTTATTCACCGAGCCCTAATACTTTTTTCTCTAGCATCGCAACGGATTTTTCAGCTAATCCCGAGTTGAAATATCCCGACTATCGTTGGCGTTGTGATCCTGGCTGGGGTATACCCCAAGTATCGGGTTTGCCCGGGACGCCTAGGAAAATATTATTGCAAGCTGAAGAGGCCCAGGGGGGTAGCAAAGATACACAAGAGTAGCGCAATGCAATTCAGTAAAAATTTCCTCGGGTTTGTTGTTCCACGAGAGATGCATATTGGCCCTTGGCACACAGTACTAAATCGTGTATATATTTTTACATTTTTTTTCCACTGATTCTGGTCTTGTCTAACACTGGCTCGTTTGGATGCCATTCTTTTATTCCATTCAGTCGAAGTCTCGCATTTTCACTTGGACAATTCTACGTTCCCCCCGGGGTCTCACGCCTCGGCATTGACCGTCAACCATTCACTGGCTCCAATTCTCTTCGACACAGGCGCTTTGTCACATTGAAGAATAAAAAAAATACATGGAGGTAGAGGGTGCAGGGGGAGGGCGGCGGGAGGGGGAATGGATAAAGGGAATCTGACCATTGGAAAAATGAAGCAAGAGGATATGTTGTGGTGGTGGTAACCTTCGTAGAAATCACTGCACGATATTTCTTGCGGTCAGTATCTTCAATAGGAGACGATGGCATTAGTCGCCCCTGGTCTCCATGACATTTTACCTTATGGGCGCTTTCACGTCGAATAGAAGTGCATTTTATGGGTTTTTTTTGGAGCATCAGTGTCATTTGGCCATGCTGTATCGTTGGCCCCACACACACCCCAGTGTGCCCACTTGCGAAATCATTCACGCCCCCCTTTTCTTGGTGGGTTACCCCCGGGATATAGGTGACAATAGAGGAGACAATTTACTTGAGATACGCTCGACCCGTGCCAATGATTTCTCGGTGAGGAAATATCATTGATCATTTCTGTGTTCGTCTGCGGTTTGTTTGGAATTCAGGGAGGATGGGAGGATTTGAATTCCGGAGATTTGACGCGGGAGAAACCTCAAGGAAATACGATCATGAAATATTTCGGGTACATTTATTCCAGGAGTTTGCTGTTGGCGGTTTTGATCTTGAGCCGGGCGTTTCCTGATGCCGGAAATTTTGCCGTGATTTTGTGACGTTGGGAGCTATCGATCAGTTTTATCCCGATCTGGATTATACATTTTTTTCAGGAAAAATTCCTTGCAAATTTTATATTAAGATTATACCTATACCTATTCCAAATCACATTCAATGGGGTCCTGTGACGTCACAAGAAGGTGGAACGCTACATGGATTCCATTCTGTCATGTCAAAATGGGGAACGCTTCGCGTTTTATGTATATAAATAGATAATTGTCGTGATTGAAATTGTCGACTGATTGGTATTATAAAACTTCCTCAATTAAAGTTTTTAAAACTACCATTGGACCTGTGAGGGTTTTTATTTTTTATCCAGATAGACAGATCAAAAAAATTGAATTAATTGCACAGTTATTAGCTCAATTCATTGCTTAAATCTCAAATGACCGGCCTAATTCTTTATTACGGATCTGATGTGCTGAATGAATTGGACTAATTAAGAAAATCGCTTGCAAAATCACTCTAGATCACTCGCATTAGGTTTCAAAATTATAGTGGAACTAATCAAACTCACTTCCCATTATCATTGAACCACAAACTCCATAAACTTTTTCTCAATCCCTCATTTTTTTTCATCATGATCCCCATCCCAATCACGTTCTGTATATTTAGGCGAGCATTAGAGGTTCGTCCCAGGGTAGATTGCTCGCTTATTAACCTTCACAAGGCTCTCAGCTACCCTGTACGGGATCTTGGATCTTTTTTTACACAGCATTAGGAAAAATATCTTCTTACCATCATTATACCCCCCTCATCCCCGTTAGAAGACAGATTCTCGGTAACATTTGATTGTCGTCCGGAAATGGTGACGGAAAAAGGATATTTGAGGGGAGAGAGAATCTTCGATTCTCAAAATTAACGGACGCCGTTTCTGCCATTGGATTGGGTCCGTACTCAAATATTTGAAGTCACTTCCTGCCTCTTAAGTGCATCTTTCTTTTTCTCACGTTTTATTCGGTACTCGAGACAGGATCTTCACCCCCCCGGGCAATTGTAGATTTCTATCGGGTGAGAAAAAAATATTAATAAAACAAAAAGTTTTCTTTTATCTCTCATGACGAACATTGTTTTAGGGTTTTTTTTTCTCTTGGGGTTGAGAAAAAATCGGGCTCAGGGGGCCTGGTCCTTATTTTTTTGTGGCACGCATCAACTCTAACCCAGGAGCGATTTCACCAGGTGGTCCGGGTCACTCCCTCAATATCCGTTTAATCGTTCTAACCATCTTTCTTGGCACGTTTAATATCAGTGGCCAGTGATTACTATCGATTCGGTATATTCTCGTCAGCGCCTACTGTTTTTTTCTCATCTCTCAATTTTTCTTCGCAACGTCACAGGAACGATTTTTTTACGGTCATCGATGGAGCCGAGGATCGATTAGATGTAATACTGTGGCCTCATCCTTCGTTAAATACCGGATATTCTGTGGGAAAATTTTATGGGTATGGACCACTCACGAGATCTAGGAACAATAGGGCATTTCCGGGGAGTTAGAATATTCAACTTGGGTAATATTTCCTTTTTTGTTATTCGTGGAGTGAGATTTCACGCGATTTTATTGCCGAAAAATGAACTTTGCGCTATTTTACTGCTAAAGAATTGCTCATAATTATTCATTTAGCTCTAAAAATATTCTATCTTAACAATTAAGACGTTTTTTTCTTAAAATTTCAGAAGCAATTCTTTACATACGTCTCTTAACAACAAAATCAATTAAAAAATTTGTTTTCTCGATTGTTCATAAAGAACTGTTGCAAAAAAGGTGGGTTTTCAAATACGTATCAGGAAGTTCAGCATTCCATGTTCGGAATTCTTATAAATCTCTTCCTCCCTTCGGGTCGAGAACTTAAAAAACATGAAAAACTCGAGGCCAATGAGAGATAAATCGTCTCAGATTCAAAAACTTGCACAATTTTTTTTCCGACTTACATTCTTAAAAAAAATCCATTTTTTTACGACGACGATGAATGTGAAGCTAATGTTGTTGGTTCCCAAAAAGGTGAAAAAAAAGAATAACGAGAATGGGAGAGACCCATTCTCTCCTGCTCTTGAACTTTCTGGTGCGGTTGGGGATACAGAGGTCTGATGTCCAAAAGAGAATCTAACGAGCTGAGCAGGTAAGCCACCGCGCAAAGAGCACGACCTCTCTCCATCCTCCTCGAACAATGAAAAAATGCAGAGGATAAAAAGAGAATGAGGACGATACTGCGCCCCCTAGGTACAATTCAGTATATGAGACGTCGCGCAGTGTGCCGGAGTAGCTGAACAGAGATACCCTATGATCCATGAAGGGAAGGTGAAAGGGAAGGACCGGTAATTGAAGTTAAACGAGATACCCCAGCCATTCACGAGTGCTGCATCCTCTCTTGGACAATGAATGCTTCCTCTCACGTTGGAAAACGGGGCGTAGTATGAGCGCCTCCAGGCGACAGACAATGGCTCGGCTGGAGTCGTTACTGTACCAGTCTTGTATACTACACCGCGACGGGGGTGAACACGAGAATGAAACATTGGAGGAAGTGTATTGAGGGTAGAATAGTTTATTTTTTCCGGGGACATTGCGCAATATGAGGTCGTCAACTTATGTTTATGGTGAACCCATGAATCAGGAAGTTTTTACAGTTGTGGGGAATATAGTCAGGGCAATTTCAACTGGAAAATCACCTATTCAATGAGTTTATTTTTTGAGTATTATGCGAAAAGAAAAAAGTCAATTGTCCGGGGAAAAAGTCAAGATGTTTTGAAGGGTAAGAAATTTATGGTTGGCTCTAACCGTAATTGCAAATTCATTGAGACTGCTAATATATTCGTATCATGAAACATTTTTCTGCAATAAACTATTACTCTCCTTTATTTTTTATTGAAACTCAATTTGGAGGGATAGAATTTTTTTGTATCATGCTTTTAACGATAAACATGAATTATGTTGTAACTATTTTACACATACACATCCACATATTTGTTAAAAATATATCTCAATGTTTTTTTTATTGCTTTAAAGTGATGTAATCCCTATGTAACGTTAATTACACTGTCATATAATTATTTTATCAGCTATTACAGACTTATTTCACATCTGATATTTTTTTAATCTCGATTTTACGGTGTCTTAAGTATTGATAAGTCGGTAATGGTCAGGTATAACTGCTCCTCGTAATTTTGCTGGGAAACTGGATTGATTCATCACTTAGTGTAAGTGAATAGTTAGGTGGGTGGGAAATGAGCACCTTTGTGCACTCTGGTGCACCTTTTGGGGTTCATTCCAGCCGCGTCCCCGTCGCGAACCCTGGGGAACGCTAAGTGTGGGAGAGGTTTGTTATACTTTTCCACACGTTGAATGGAATTTATTTAATATATATAAATTTTTAATTTTATGTACCTTCGGTAGGGAAGGAGTGGGGAAGGATCCGTACAAGTACCCAAGCATACTGAATTTCAATTCATTATTTCTTGACATGATCGATGACATGATCGATTCATTCAATGCAATCAGCTTTCTGTCATCAGAAATTGTTATTTCCCATCACAGCCAACTATATTTAACAACTTTTATTCAGTTTTCCAAAGAATTTGTGAATTTCTCAGTGATAAATGGTTTAGAACATTTTGTTTTAGGTAGTCGGCCTAGGAGTTCATCATTGGCCTAGGAGTCTTCATTGTTGGAATTTCGGACAGTGCCATAGAATGAGGTCGAACGTTTGACTTGCTGCTCCACAAGAACCGCTGGGATCTTCGCTCTAGTTCGGTTTACCCTCCCTATAGCCTCTTGGGGGAGTTTACAATTTTTGTACCATGACCTTGCAGAGTTCTTGTAATAGAGGTTGAAATATTTCACACTTTTTTTCTTACAGAGTTCTATTAATTACTTATTAGTCTCTCGACGTTCTCCTGTTCTAAACTGAACTCTGAAATCGGAAAAGGGGACTTTGAACACGTCGATCAGTTCATCTAAGGTATCTCTTACCAGCCCGTCAGCTTCCTCATTACCCTCAACACCAATTCCTGGATTATGATCTCCAGTTATTCAGAAATACTGTCCTCTGATTTCGACGATGCAAGGATTTGTTTTGACTGTTAGCTTACCAGACTTGAGAGCTTAACAAGCCCTCCGTCTTCACGTTTCATGATATTGTAGATAATTTTCAGGCGAAATCTTTTTTTTGGCTGCCACAAAGTCATTGGGAGTTGCCTTAGCTTCGGTCTAAGGCAAAAAAAAGTTCACCTCAACCATTCACCCGAATTTATACCAAGATTTGTCACTGTATATTCTCAACCTGATATTCACCCACACCTGTAAGCCCACCGAATACATTATATCCAACGTTAATGCGATAAATATTGGAATGAAAGTCGCTTTAGGAACTTGGCCGAGCCGTTTGTCGTTTGTGGTTCGTTAGGTTCCCGACTATGCGCATCGTTGTATATTCAACGAGTAGGCGTGTTCATCTACATCTCTCTCATTCTCTCTCTCACTCTTAATTCACCTTGCGCTCTTGCACAAAAAGCGCTCTTCGCGCCTTGCTCTCGTATTCACCGATTATCATATCCCTCGCCAGTTAGTCCGTATATAAAACGTCAGCCAGTGTACATATACAACTTGGTCGAGATTGCTCCGGTGGATGAGAGCGCGTGAGAGTGGTCCCAGTGAGTCGTATAACGCCCGGGAAGTGTCTTCACGATGTCTTCGTTATCTCGCCTGGTGGGGTCCAACCGAGCGACTCTTTCTTATTATATGTATGTATGCAACATCTCGAATGAGACGAGAAAAACGAGCCACTCATGATCACTCACCACGCGACCCGGTCCACTCTCCCACTCTGGCAATTCACTCTTGACCATTCAAATTAAGTTGCTCTGCATCGATGATCGAGAGCAAAGAGGAAAACTGCCCGGTGAATATACGTTATTTATAAATTACTCATTAAATTTTTTGGCTTTAGTGTGGACTGATATTTGATTAAATTCTCATTAAATTGCAATTACCGCTGAAATCGCTTTTTCACTTGTTTTTTTATTAATTCCAAATGGGAATTTTTAAGTGAGTTGATTCTGGAGCTAAATTATTCTTTGAGGATGATGTGTATGTAGGAAATTACCTGAGATTTATCCGTAGTAACAAATTTATATGTGCCTTCATGATTGCGCGGTTAATTTTTACACGTTCAACCCTCAGATGTGTTCCAAATAATGAAAAAAAAATTGGGTGCGGTCTCTACATTTTTTATATTTTGTAACATCATTATTTCAGCTAGCGAACGAATTCCAAGATATTAAATGAGGCGAAGATCTATATTAGAGCCTCATTTCGAAACTAATATAGGATCGAGTTAATCACGATTTTTACGAAATCAGAAAATTAAATTGACATATTTTACTATCATAGTATAGAATTCAGAATGAAAATTCAAGAAATTATATTTTCTATTCTCTAATACAATAATAATCATAATATTTTCGTCGATTTCATATTTTTAAAGTCACTTGCACTAAAGAAATTATCGGTGGAAATAAAAAATTTCAATGTCTGCTTAATGGAAAGACATTTGTGCTCAAAGAGAGGTTTTGTAGCTGAGTATGAGAGCCAAAATTTGATATAGATTTTTTGTACATTATTTTTATTTTTACAACAAGCGAATGTGGAATTCCCTCGATTTCTCCATGTTTCGTGGCCTCTCGATTCATCCCGATGTCGTTGAAGATATATCTGTATGTATGCTTACTTACATAACAAAATTTTATCCAACGATTTCGCCTAAACAATTTTACTTAAATTTTCAATCGCCAAGTGAATATTCGGTGATTTTTTGGTAATTTTCATTTTGAATGTTCAATCATAAAATTCTTGGAAGCTTTAGAGCAGTTATGTGACAAAAATATGAAAATGTTATTTAGTGGTTTATATTGTCATATTCCGGTAGCTGATAGGCGAAGTCTTCTTTACAATTTTTACATTTGCAACTAAGATTGTTATCGAGCCGCAATAAAAACTATGTAGCGGTCGAAAAAGTCGACAAACGGTGTTTTGTGTGAGTGACTTATGAATAAAAGAAGGAAAGTTCCTTGTTAGCAATCAATTTTTCACACAAAAAATACTGTGATAAGGCCGAATTGATACCGTATGCCATGCGGGACCCAGCCTTCATTTTTTCGCTAGAAATCCTGATAGTTATACAAGGTACTAGTAATGAAATTAATCTTAAATTGCATTTTTTTTGTGATAAATCAATTTTTTTAAATCAGTTGACCATCAATTGCCGAATATTGAATGTAGAGAATTTTTGTAAAATACTAATATGTGGAATTGATATAGAAAATGCTGCGGCGGCAGTAGTGCGTATTTTAGGCATGAACAAAAACTTGGTGATTGTTAATAATTCATCTAGTATTTCCGGTGTGTTTTCATATACACATTGTGAGAAAAAAACGAGTATCAACGGAGTGACAAATACGAAATAAAAGTTTCTCTGAAAATATCGGAGTAAAAACATCTAAACCAATTGATACAATCACTTCGTACTTGGAATTTTACAGTAATTAAGTTGTCAAGAAAAAACCAAAAGTTTTGCATATATTCCCAATGCTTACCAAAGACGGAAAATCATTGAAGGACATCTGGTAGAAATCTTTTAAATAACTGAAATTGGATAAAATAATATAAATCACCTTTCTGACTCTTACTTATACAATTTTTTGGGTGAACTACGATTATTGTGGAAATTATATTCAGCATGGCACGTGTTTCTGGGAGTACAAGCAAAAATTTTATATTTGGTTTTAAATTTACATTTCATGCCCGAGCCTTGGAAAACAGATCATCGTCTCCCACGTGCAAAATTGCCTTCCGAGCCGAAGGCGAGGATGGCAAGCACGTGGGGGAGGGTAATGTGTTTTCCATGGCGAGGCGTGGATATTATTTTTCGTGATGTGGCGCGCAGCGACACGAAAACGGGGTATTTCAGGTCCGGCGACACGAAAACAAATTTACTCAATATTGTCGGATAGAAAACAATGCTTATATTTTTTTTTCTCAAAAAAAATTGCTCATCAGCAACAACAACAACAACAAATTAATACTTACCAATGTGATAAGGAGCGAGCAGCATGTACGGTGGCACTTTGATTCGTCCTAGTGAGTTCCCTTATGCAGCAACAATTTGGAATGGATATAGCGCCTTATGCAGCGGAGTTATTTTCAAAAACACTCAAATTCTGACTCTCGCCTCCTGTGTACATCGGCGAGATCCGTTACGCATGCATGTTCTCGTTGGAGCCAATCATTTGAGTGATGACAATGGAATAAGGGTTGGGGTTGAGCGGATTGAAGCTTACTCTGGATTTGGGAAACAACATACAGCCAATAGGTTCAAAAACATAAGTGGTGACAGAAACTGGAACGATATTGCGATCGTAATCGTGAGCCCTTCACTAATTTTCTCATACCAACTGAGATCTTTCAATCACTTCAGCCCTCAAATTATATTTTTATTTCAGGTTTCAGCACCTCTAGAGTGGAGTAATGTCGTGAATAAAGCTCCGATAAGACATACACCACTTCAAAGTTCCAACTGTCAGTGTCAGATATTCGGATGGGGTTTGGAGAGCGCAGATAATGACGAGATCTCACTAAGGCAGTTCCACGTGGTGATTCCTGGTAGAGAAGACTGTGCAAATTTTGGATGGAAGCTCACCGATGATGAATTATGTGCCGTTGGTTTTATATCGTCTGTTGAGCTCGACATGGTGAGGAAACTTTCTCATTCTAGTCATTTGATAGTTGAATCACAAGGGTATTTACTCCAAGTTGACTTTTGTTATAGCTCGACTCGGGTTCCGCAGTATTTTGCGATGGGCAGTTGGTGGGACTCGTGAGCGCACCAGTCCCTGATGTTGATATCTTTGATCCAGAAAATACATTCCCAATAAAAATTCTATCTCCCCATCTTTATTTCATTTATGGCGCCATCAATGGATTCATCAAACCTAAAGGCAACTTTCTAGAACCTCCCGCTGATACACAGTGACTCTTTTAATGGGGATTATCGATGTTATTGAGACAAGAAGTGAAACACTGTGGAATAAATATGAATAATATTCTGGCTTTTATTTCCCAGCCGTATCTCTCATTCTCACTCTCGTCTCTGACAAATTACGTAAGCCGTATTTTTTTACCCATTCCGATTCTCATTTTTACTCTTATTCGGCCCTTCATCTATCGTCACTTTATTTTATTTCGTTTGGTTTCGTCTGGGCTTCTTTTACATAGTATACCTGAAGAATTTTCGTGTTCAAAATTAGATGATTGCCGTGATAATAAAAACTTTAGATACTGCGGAATTTTTGTTAGACATCGTGTTCCATTTTCGTTCCAGATAAATGGCAAATTTTGAAAAACACGCGCCCAGATTTTTTACTCCCCGTGGAAACAAAAGGTGAGGATTTGAAAATGAAATAGTGCAGGTCTGCACACGAAATGGAAATATAACAATGAGGTTTTGTCTTTTCAATTTGTTCCGGGTTCCCTAGGGGAGTCATTGATACCGATCGCAGTGTGATTCTGGAGAGATCAAGGGTCGCCGGAGGCTACTCGACTTATACTTTAATGGAGACGTTTGGTGGATAAGTTCGTTAGAGCAGAGAATTTTAAATGAGTCGCTTCCAAACGACCGGTCGAGGTAAAAATCGCACGTTTGCATCTTCGCCGGAGATCTCGATGAGAGAAATGCCAAAAAAGATTGGATCGCGAGTGTGAGAGGCACCTCGTGGCGATGATCGCTCTGGCTCTCATCGTCAAATGGGAGGACTTCATTTTTTTCAGATGATCAAGCGAGTTTTGATTGCCATAATCATTTTTCGGGTTATTTTATCAGTTTAACGAAAAAAAAAAATACGTGTATAATGTAACAGTGACGGAGACCACCCGGGGAATATCCTTCTGTATGGGGATCATCCGTAATTATGTTGTCGGCTCGAGCTGTGGTGAAGAAAAACCGGTTGAGGTTCAAATGGAAAATAATATGTGGATCACAGTTCGCCATTTCCGATGCATAATTTATTGGTTTTGATAACCGATGATGATTTTTTTTTCTCCGTGAAAATTCCTCCCTCGTGAATTAATGTATTATCGAGATATTTTTTCGAATCGTTGATTATTATCATCGCAAATGAATCGACGATTAAAAATATGGGTTTCACTTTTTTTAGTTTTTTCTTTTCATGTTCCGATTTCTCATTGAAGAAATTTATATGAAATTTTTTAAATTTTACTAAGAAGACCGCAATTTAAAACCTGAAAAACGCTATTTAATTTTTTTCAAATCCATCAAATCTGTAAAGTTCAATTTTTTTTGTAACATTTCAAAAGATATATATTTTCATTCATGAACTACCGCATGAGTGGTAATTATATTTTTTATCGATATTGCAACTAAAATTCCCATGAGAATTGATTTTTTCCCTAAAGTATTTTTTCCCTTCATTTTTCGTTTCCTCGGCGAAAGAATTTATCTTGAATTTTTTTAATAGCTAAATTACCCCTAAAAATTCTTCGCCAAAGAGTAAAGGAGTTGAGGGTGACCACCAGTATATGCAGCTTCAGGGGGTCCTCACATCGCATTATCTCGATCTTCCCGTCGAAATATCTCACTGAACTTTAGGGACTTTTAAAGTAAAGGGAACGGTCAGTTTGCGCTCAAAACTTTCTCTAGATTAATGCTCCAGTTGCTGATGGTCCCCCTCCCTCCGGCAACGAAAGATGAAACACACGAGGAAAGGGATTGCATCCCGCAGGGATCGACCTCCCTTAGCGTGAAGCCGTTGCTTCTGCATCGGTCAGACTGCCCACCTCTCTTCGAGACACACGAGATTTCAATCTCGAGCGCGAAAGGATGATGATAATTTTTGTTTCCAGTGGAGAGAATAAAATTCAACCGAGCACATACAGAAGTGGGAGACCGTGAACAAGTAGGAGGGTGGCGCTGTATTTCAAATTTTCTGGGGATAACTGATCGTTCAGCTGCCTTAGATTTAGCCTTGATTTATCGTATAGGTAATCGGGGAATTCCCACGCAACATCTACCCAATTTTAGAATTGGAGGGAAACATTTTTAGTAGATATTTGGGAAAATTTCGAAAAATAAATTATGTTTTCAACATCTATTTTTGCCTGAATATCTGATATTTCTAGATCTTATGGACTGGAGATTCGATCAAAATTCTTTTCAACATTTGTACAGACGCAGAAATTCAAATGGTTCATAACAAAATTTTGGGTGAACCTCTCTGTAACTCAGTAAGAAATTAGAAAGGATACTGCGCTTTTCCGAAAAAAATGGACAATGCTTTTCTCTTAATAAATTGTCAATAACATTTACAAGTAATGAAATCTAAATCAATTGGACATATTTAAAAAAGCAAAGCACAATGAGTTGTTCTCTGGTAGGTCTTGGAATCCAGCAGGATTTTTTTCCCATTCCTTTTTCATTATCAAGCTGCTGATTTATTCTACTTCTTCACTGCATTGAATGACCCAAAGTGGCGATTTGGATGACAAAAAAATATGTAAACACGCCATTCCCATGTTCCAATGGCAACGAAATTGTTAAAATTCTCGTCGACATCTGTTAAAGTGCAATAAATAAGTTCAATCAATTTTTTGTCCCAAATGCCACCCGGAAATTCAGCTACAAAATAAGCCATTTAGCTAGCGATCACGGTAAGATTACCGATTCACTCCTGTCTCATAACTTCAGGGCGAAAATGTCGTAAAACGTCACCGGGCGAGAAGAACACAAGGCCCACATATACATCGAAAAGTAGATTTACAAAAGGAAGATAGACGCCTACCCGCAGTGATCCTGGACATTCCCCAGCCGGTGGTCAAATAATATCGTTGCTCCCATCTTTTTTGCGGTCTCACATCACCAGATTTCATGTCCAATCGGGGGATATCTACGGGCCACCCACAGGCCATCGCGTCAAAATGAGTGATGATGAGTCATTCTCGAGGATGACATCTCAATTTGAATTGAGGAGGAGGTCTTTTTTAAGTTCCAGAAGTTTTTGATAGAAAATGTTTTTTTTGGTTTGCAAATTATTGTTTATGTACAATAAAGTGTAGGGCTTATAAAATTCTAATTTTTTAATGACATTTTGTTTGTGATTACACTGAGAAAAAAAAAATCTTGTCTCCGGGAAATTGTTTTCTCTTTAGATAACGTGAGTTTCAGTCAAGTAAGTTTCTGACCCTCGGTAAATTTTATAAAGTAGAGAATGTAGATATTCAGAATAATCGAGATTTATTCATCCACATGAATTGATTACTTGACTCTATCCTATGTTCATTTGTACCTGTGGAAGTTTGTAGTAATAACGGTTAGATTTACGCAAAACAAAAATCTTCTAGTCATGC
>JAPYZN010006108.1:0-12540 GCA_030522865.1 Psyttalia lounsburyi | reverse complement strand
AATTTTATGCCACGAGGCCTGGAACCGGCTAAATTAGGCACAAGGCGCGAAGCGCCGAGTGCGTAATCAGCCGGTTTCAGGCAGGAGTGGCATAAAAGACCCTTACCACGTCCTTATCAACCCCCTGCCCCCTCGATTCGGGTGTATTACGCATTCGCCCGGGAGTGTGACCGAAAAAAGCGACTCCATACATATACATAGACAGACATGTTTGCAAAAACCATCGGGGGAGATTTTCCGTGCTCATGACACGTCGATATTTCACGAATTTAGCGATTTTCATTTGCGGGGTGAAGTCAATAACTTCCTGGGTGGGTAGTTAGGGAAGAAACCCTTTTAACCATTCCGGAAAAACGAAAAAAAAAAAACTATTAATTACAAATAATTACAATATTTTCTGTTCATTTTTTGTAATATTTTCCGGTTTATTTTTCTCTTATTTCTGATAATTGATGTGGAGCGGAAGTATAGGACACCAATCACGTCCTGTGGGAATGTCGAGAATATTCCGAACTTGATCGGTAAAAAATGAATAAGGAATTAATTAAATATAGTTGCCCCAGGCCGTTCATCATAGCTGCATTCCTAGTGGCTAAGGCCATTGAACCACTGAGAATGATCCTTAATTTTGATTCTAAATGTAAGATAACAATATAAGTGCTGAATGTACATTAAGACTAGATTAGTGTTGCTAAGGCCATAGAACTACTGAAAATGATCCTTAATTTTGATACTAAATATAAGATAACAATTTAAGTGCTAAATGTACATTAAGACTAGATTAGGTAACAATAGAAATGAGTTATTCTGGATATTTTGCTCTTTTGTAAATAACCCACGTGTGGTGAAATCTCTGCTAATGGAATGGTAATCGATATATCTATTTCCAGAAATCATTACATCCAAGTAGGAGTGCTCGAAAATTGCATGTCTATTATTCTACAAAACTTTACAAGGATTATGCAAAATACACTGATGACCCGGAGGCACTGAGACTTTTCAGGGAAAGTAAACTGCTTAGGATGAGTAACAAAAAATGCTCTCGCCACGTTGATCGTGGTTTCAAAGCTAACAATTAATCGAAAGCCACCGACCAGCTTTACAACAATACTTCAATATAAATTCTGTGAAATGTACATTACAATGCAAATGAGAATGCCTTGGTCTAGTCGTTAGCCCGCTGGTTCCATGAATAAAGCGCCCCTTGAGCGCGGGTTCGACTCCCGGTGATAGAACAGATTTTTTCTTGTCGGAAAATGAATGTATAGTCTGCAGAGTTAGTTGTAAATTAGCTAGAGGGAGGTATGGGTGGGGCATTAGGCTGGGGTATCGCCGAAATACCCCTAGAGGGACGGAGTAATAAAATACCTTTGAGGTCATACAATACCCCACCCGGTGGAGCCCTACAATACATTCCAAATATTTTTCACTAACATTTTCATTCAGTATTTTCTAATTTAACAGAATGAAAATTGAAAAATAGATTATATTCTGGGAACTTTACTCAAATTATTGAGTTAAATTTGCCAGAAGACTTGCATATTTGTTTGTTTACGTTCACAATATATCATCCTGTTTACTCAGGCTTAGAGATTGGACAATAAGTAGAAAAAAAGTCTACGTGTCCACTTGGAATCGATTATTAAGAATTAATTACAAAAACAATGAACCTGCTCAGTTTCTAATTTAATTTTACAGTGTGAAGTGCACACTCGATGATTTTAATTTTTTTCATTCACCCTCTTCTGATTCATTCGATCAAAAATTAAAAGAATAGGGTACTCTATGAAGTCAAATTATTCAGTAAGATTATCCGGAAGACTTACAGGATATTTGCTTCCTTGTGTATGTAAAAGAATATAATTTCTACTTTGATTTTTGAGTCACAAGAATTTACACAAACAACTGACTAAGCATAAACCGTAATATCCTCATTAAATATCAATTTTAATTTATGATGGGGATTATGTAGCAGTACATCATTGAGAGATCTTCATGATATTTATGCCATAGGTGCCCGTAATCACGCGATTCTAACCTCGCTTCGCTCAATTAAATCGCGGATTGCGTAATGGTGTTTTTTGGCTCGTGGGATTATAACACTCGCCTTCGGCTCGTGTTACAACCTCCCACGAGCCAAAAACACCCTTACGCACATGTTGCATAAAATACTATTAGTTTATATTTCAATAAATGATTCAATTTCATTTATAATTCACAATTGAAATAGTTGATGTGAGAAAATGAAGTTCACGAAAGTTCATAAAAATTCCTGCGCTTGATTTGTAATTTAAAAAATCAATGCTAGTTCGTTTTTATATGAGCTAAACGTTAAGTATGAACAAATCAATTACTTTACTCTGCAAATGTATAGGAGAGTCCCCTCAGCTATTGCCAAATTATTCAACGTCAGCGGGCGAAAAATGCACTCACGATTGGTAATTCATCTGTTGATGTTTTACTGTTTGTTAATACGGCAATTGGCCTTATTCAATTTATTACTTGGAACATGCCCACATCAATATGGACTATATGAAAGCCAAAATGTATTATGTATTGCCAATATCTTTACTAAGGAGTAAGAAATAAAAATGATTTCTATGAGAATTGTACTTTTGCAGTTTAGACGATTATTTATGTTTCTTCAAGTTATTTAGCCCTTCAAACCTCAACCATTTTTGCAAAAACGTTTGACCCTCCAAACTCCCAGTTTCTAGGAGTAATATTCTAATTACAAGAAATAGTGCTGAATTTTTTTGAAAACAATTACAGATTTACAAATAAGTTTGGACTTAAGGTCCGGGTGTAATAGTTCATAAACTCGAGATCGCTGTGACAAATTATTACATCCTTAGTATAATAATATCCATATATATCAATATATCGATTCCTATTTCATTGGCTGATTCATCTTATTGTAATCTACTGCACGACATTCAGTTCGACTGAGTTTATAATTTCATTTGAAATAAGAATAAGCCCCCAATACTGATTAGTCAACGTTGTGCTGTGTTGCAAATTATAATTTGTAAAATTTTGCTATGAATTTCTACAATACCGAGCTCTGCTTGACCATCGCATCATAATCTGTCCATCCCCGGGATGTGTCCTCAGATATTGCCCCCTCCGCCCGTTCCGCCGCTCTTCTATACAGCATCGCCATTTTCCCTAGATTGGGTCTCAAAAATGGAATACATTCATTGAGTTTTCTATACACGACCCCTCCCCTTCGCCTGTCTGGGTTCCGTAGCCCCTCCAAATATTCCGGAAATTCACGGGATGCCCGAAATCATTCTTTAACCTCTTTGAGCTCTATTTCTGTTGACAGATATGGCTAAGAGAATGCAAAGACGTTTACTCTCGAATTAAATTTCAGAAGAGTGCAATTAAAAGACAAAATGCATTGGATTTAAAGTTTCGAGACTTCAAATGAGTAGAAAAAATCTGTTGGAACAGTTATTTTGGCTAATTGGAGTCAATTTTGAGTGATAAAAAGAGTTGTGATGGTTGGTGAACTTTTGGAGCAGGATTTGACAGAAAAATTGAACGAATTATTCAATCATTGAGCGTCATCAGTGGTTTAGTGTCTTAACTCGAGGAAATTTTCGGTGAAAAAGGAGTTCAGAGGACTGCTTGAAAATTTCGAGTAAAAAAAAGATCTTCAAGCATTTATGGAATTTTAATGTCTATATTTTCTAATTAGTTTGGATTATCATTGACTGAAAGAATTCATTAAAGTGAATTTTAAATATTGAGAACAGAGTTCTGACGACTTCTCTTGCGTTTTAGAGAATTAGAAATTATTGAGAAAGTCTATTAGTGCAATTAAGGTTAGTTATAATCGATAAAAAAAAAGCTCGTGAAGACTTTGTTGATCTCTTGGTTCTCATTGATAGGATAATCACACAAACTACTCAATTATTCTCCTTTTATGGGAGACTTTAATGAAAAAAAAATTTTTTAGGAAGTCAATTACAATAATTGCCGTGAATTCATCAGAAGAAAGACTCGTTTCGAACACTTCATTTGAGACATTTGAAGGGATAATTACTTCAATTCTCTGATCCTTTGACCCATCGAAAGATAAAAAATTGAACAATTGAAAAATGGCGTTCAAAAAAGACTTGATACTGTTGATGAAACCGTATTATTTAATTAATATTCTCCTCAGTCTTTCCTACATGATTGTGAAAAAAGTTACATTTATCTGTGAATTCATTTTCAATGAGACTGACTGTGAACTCGAGGGGGTATGTAGCAATTATTGATGATTGATTAAGAAGTTTTTGGTTATTGAACAGTAGATTTACGATTTTGTGTTTTTTTTTATTTCACAGAGGGAAATGGAGATTCTGTTCTTTCTCGTGATTGTTATATCATTCAGGACGAGGAAAGCTGGGAGTGTCACGATGATCAATTACTTGTCCTCCAGCTTTGTATATACGAAGGTTGCTAATCTCATTTTGTGGTTTTACGCTGATATAAGGTGTGGAATCCTGTTTGCTATCATTATTACACGTGAGTATTTTTTTACTGAAGTTAATTAAGAGCCGGGTGTAATAATTTGTCACCTCGATATCTCCGTCACTGATTACTCGTGAAATGATCATCAAATCCTGAGCAGACATAATTTCCGACCTGCAGAAATCATGCACGGAGGTCGGAAATTAGGTTTGCTTATGATTTAATAATTATTTTTCTTATAATTAGTCACGGGGATGTTGAGGTTATGAACTATTACACCCAGGCCTTAAGTAATGATTAAATTTGTGGATCATTGATGTTGAAAAGAGAGAGGATTTTTGTGTCTACGAAAAAAATCACTGGTTTTTCCCTGGAATTACTCATTGCAAATTATCATTGTACTTTTAATATTTATAATTTATTCAGTAATTAGCTGTATCAACTGATTTAATAATTATAAAATAGAAAACAAATTTTTTATATAAGTCTTGCCTCAATAGAAAGAATCACATGTTGGAACTTACAATTTGTATGACTTCATTCCTCGATTTTAATTAAAACTGAATAAATAAATCGTAATAATTTGTCTAGGATTGTCTGTTAACTGTTTATAATAGTGATCTTGTAATTTTCAAATTCTTAGTATGTGGTCTTGTGCTGCCGGAACCAACATACCAAGGTCCTGAAAACATAACTTACCTGAGAGGAGCAACTGGTCTTCAGGAAGAATTGAATAGAGACACAAGAGTCGTCTGGATTATCGCCTTCTACACAGCCTGGAACCCAGCCTGTGTCAACTTCGCTCCAACGTTCTCACAACTGTCCGCTGAGTGAGTCCCCTCTTTCTACAGCGGAAAACCTAACGTTTTCTCTAAGAAATTTCACCCGAACTCTATTAGAATTCTATTTTCAAAATATATTTGTTTGGAAATTTGTAAGAGGTGTTTGATAGACAGAGAATTCTAAAAAAAAATTCATTTTTCTCTGGGAATTACTGAATAGTAAAAATTCTTAGTGAAAAATCAGCAGAATTAGTTATATTGAACAATCAACCTCTCTAAACATTTTGTTCGTGAATATTGATTTCAATGTCTGGGGTAAGGATATGTTTTTAATGAAATTCAGGTAATAAATATATAAAATTCCATTAGATAGGCAACAAATTTTTTTACAGCACGTGTTAAGGTTTTTTGTTAAGACTGTCAAACTCTGGGAAAATCATTATAATACTTGTCCCACAGATACGCGTTGGAAAACTTCAAATTTGGGAAAGTAGATATAGGGAGATATCCAGACGCAGCAGCTAAATACCACGTCAGCGATGCCAGCACCAGTAAACAACTGCCCTCAATACTACTTTTTAAGGATGGAAAGGAGATAGAACGGAGGCCCTATGCTGATAGCAAAGGAAAACTAGTCAAATTCCTATTTTCAGTGGTGCGTTATGGATAAATTATTATTTGTCGTCTTTAGAATTAAGTAACAATGCAATAATCAAATATTGAAATGAGAAAACAAACAGTTTTCGGATATGTTCGTTAGTTTCAAAAGAAGTTTTTTTACATTTCGAGTTCACCCGGACCTATAATATTCTGAAGAAAGATTAAAATAGTATATTGCCGGATGGGCGTTATGGGGTTTTTTTGCTCGCGTGGTTGGCCACCTCGCCTTCGGCTCGGTTTGCCAAACACCACGCGAGCATCATATTTTGCCGTAGTGATTTTAGAGTTTTCGAGTTTGGGAAGTATGCAATACCAATTCCCGTACGAGAAAGCTCTAGAAGCAGTACGGCAAAATCGTTTTCTGAATGCTGACCCTTTTCTAATTATGCAAGTATTTTTTCATAAATTGAGAAAAATAATTGCACTGAAGTTTCTGCGAATTTCGCTTTTACAATCACTTATTAACGAGATTAGAGTATAAAAGTTGAGTATTCTATTGTTGATTATATTTTGTCAATTGTTGAATTCTTTTTGTAATGGAAATTCGATATTTTTTCAGTTACAACAAGCTTGCTAAAGTCTAATTTAATATAGTTATCCATCATTTATATATAACATTTTTGTTCATAATATTCAGATTATTTAATTTCAGGATAATATAAAAGCTGCATTTGATCTCAACAACGTCTACAAAATCTGCAAGGAAAATCCGATCAAACGAAAAGAGAAAAAAGATAAGAAAGCAGTAAAAGCAGATTAAGAATGTGAATAATATTAAAGAATATTCAAACTAGAAAGTCGGAGATTGTTCAAGGAACCAACAAATTACCGAACGTATCGATAAGCAGGAGGAAAAACACTAGGAGAGTAATTCTATACATTATAGGCATTTATTTATATTCACAATGTGAATGAAAAAAAATTGTTTTCTCCAATTTTACGTTGATTAAGTCCACATCAATTAGAGTAATATATCATTCGCTCAAATTGAACAAAACTACACACTGTTGCATTATGATACATTGAGTTACCTTTAAGTCTAGTCTTCAATACTAACACACATTATTTACCTGAAATTAATGCTTCGATTTCTTTATAAATACAATAGAATAAAGCCATTGTACATTTTATTCTTCTTTTAATAAAAGAATGAGAATACATAATTCATCAGTAGATTCCGAGTAATAACAATTGACTTAAGAAATAAGCCGTTATCAAGAGACTTTTCAATTCTTCTTCTTTTCTTCTGAATCTTTTCCCCTAGAAAATTCCGTAATCAATAAAATAAAAGTGTCGTCTATTGAACTTCCATAATTTACAAAACTACATAATGATTATTTAATTACCTATAAATCATCGTAATTAAACATTTAGAAAACATTAATTTCACATTCATTATCACCAAGAAATTCTAAAATTCACACAGGAGGCCACATTGCACAGACCTCTGCATGGGCAGCTTCAGGTAGCCACTTCTTATAGCTCTCCAACAAGAACCCCCTGTCATCGCCCCAGATTTCCAGCAGTTTCTCTCTGCTCATGACCCCCTTCCCCAGCAAGGTTCTGGTCAATCCCTCAGTCCTCGGCAACAATTTCGCCCAGGACTTGTTAACACTGCTGGGATTGGAGAGCAGAACCTTGACAAATCTCCGTAGCTTCCCACAGACCTTCCCCTCTAAGAAGAACCTGGAAAACCACCTGACGCCCTCCACACCCGTAGGGAACTCCACCTCCATTGCAGGCAGTTCCCAACCAGCCCGGCCAAAGCTCCCGCTCATGTGGCACATGATCTTTCCACTCCCATCGTCCCATCTGGGGGCAGGATCCACCATAGGCTCCCCCATCCTGCACAAGCCAGGAACGAACTTGGGAAGCCACTCAGGCTCGATAGCAGTCACTCCCCTCATGTAGATCTTATTCGTCTCGTAGATCTCCTGGTACACCACCCATTCAGGAGCACTTTTCCTCAGAACGCAGCTCGAGTGCATGAACACAGGCTCCTCCATCTCCATCGTCTTGTACGCAAATCGAAATTTAGACTTGTCCTCCCCTTCCCCTATCTCATCCGCGGACATCTTCCTCGCGACCTGATCGGCCATTCCCGCAAGGACAATCTGCCTCAGCTGTTTGGCTTCAGTGTCAGTTGGTGGTGACATATTGGGATCAATGATCACGCCCAGTGAGGGAATGTTCAGGGCAATTTCGTTCGTTAATTGATGCCGGAGTTTTTTCACCTCGGCGATGGCTTTTGGTCGCACTCCGTTCGCTTCGCAGAATTTCAGAAGTTTACCAGTGGTCACGGAATATTCAGCAGCTCCAACAGCTCTGATCAGGACCATGGGGTCACCCAGAAGAAGACTGTTACCGGTGCCTGCCCAGAATCTCCTCGTCTGGAGCCACTTTCTCGCTGGGGTTTTGTCTTCGGAGTCGTCCATACCCTTTCTGGAGAGGAATTCACGAGTGAGTTTCAGGGGGAAAGTTTATAACTGATGTTTATTTATTTATTATTATTAGCCGAAAATTAAACGGAGTTGAGCGTTTTCGAGAATGAACAGGAGATTTTTTTTAAAATATATTTGTTTACGCAACTTTGTCGGGTTTATTTATTAGAAAAAAAGGTGAATTTTCCTTTTTTAAGTTGTATTTTCGTAATAAAATACAAAAAAGAGAAAAATTGAAGTTGCCTCGAAAAATTAACATCTATGGAAAATTGCCTGGCGAGTTCTACTATTATTTAATAAAATTCCATAGATGGTACGAAATGCCATGTCACCCATTGAAAAAAATCAAATCCTTCGATCGTAAATTGGGCCAGTAGCTTACCCTATTCTGCCCTCAATCAGGAGTTCCTGCACGGACAGCGCCGACACCATGCAAATAGTAAACTTGAGAAGATTCTCCTGTTGAGCAATCGCCAGCATTTTTCCAAACCGTGGAGCCAGGGGAAATGCCGACATACTTCTCCCAAGCTTCGTAACTTTAGCAGAATAATCATTGACCTTGGTCGAGCGATCCTCCAGAGCTCCCAGAATTCTCAGTCGTTTTTCTGCAGTTATCAATTGAGTGGCGTCAGGCGGAGAGGGAAATGGAAAATTCACCACCTGCAGAAGTAAACAAAAATGGGGACAATGTAGAAAAAATTATTCCAATTCGATAAATTTAATGAAATCAGATGTTCCTGACAATTGCATCCCTTCATTCTACTATCCAACTTCACGCAAGTGTGGCTGTTGTCTCCCATGACATGATTAGCTATGGTTCAGTCAGCATAACTTCTAACATCAAACGAAGGAGTGGGGGTAACACGATCATATGCAAAATGGAGGTGGCGGGGGTAGCGTTTCATGTTAAAAGTTATGCTGACTTCAGTATACGTAACGATGATTCTCCCGATCACAAGTCACCTAAATGTTTACTTATTGATTCCATAATTTTTTGCAGCAAATTTCTGCAATTGTATTGTTGGATTCTGCCAAGTCTGAATTTCATACGCTAGACACAGACATCTCCTGTGACCTTGGAAGCTAGATTGAACCCCGCTAAAGAATCCATATGCATCAATTACCTTCACAATGTTCATGACCTTCATCTGAAGCAAGAGATCGTCGACTGGTTTCCTCTGAATCTCGGGCACCGAAAACTTCTCAAACTGATCATTAAAAACTGCTGAGGAGTAGAGTCGATAGCAGTGTCCAGGGCCCATTCTGCCGCATCTACCAGCTCGCTGATTGGCTCCTGCCTGGCTGGTGTAAGTCACCTTGAAAGTGCTCACTCCAGTGACTTTATCGTACATTCTGGTCTTGCAGCGACCGCTGTCCACAACGTACTTGATATTGGGAATAGTCAATGAGGTTTCAGCAACATTGGTAGATACAACGCACAGTCTGCAGCCCTCAGGGACCTTCTGAAAGACCCTGGCTTGCTTGTGAGCGGGTAGAAGAGAGTATAGAGGAAGAACCCAGAGAGGCTGCGACGTGGAGACATCATGTAGATCCAGGACAAAATCATCGTCCTCCTCGTCCTCATCCAGCTGAATGTCATGATCATCGTCATCCCCTGAGAAAAGATCTTCTTGGGTGTCGTCAGTAGGAATGGACGAGTAATTGTCAAGATTTATGGTCGGCAGATCCTTTGGGAGTGATTTTAACTTGCGTTTAAGACGATTCAGAGCGGTTTTGGGGTGAAAGTCTTCATCGGAATCTGTTCCATCGCCTGAAACTTCGTTTTCTTCTTCATCATCTGCAGAATTTTTTCTTTTCATCTGTTTCGAGGGTTTCTGGACGTTCAGAACATCATGTTTTTCCTTTGCAGATTCGTTATCAACTTTACTCTTGTCAGTCTTCTCCCAAGCTTTTTTCCTGTACGGAAAAGTCTTCCGTAGCTTCCTAACTACAGTATTAACCTCATGCTGTCCAGTAAGAAATATGAGAATGCCCCCCTCCGGCAATTTTGTATGAATTTTCACAGCCTTCTTCATGGAATCCAGGACATAATTATGACTAGTTCTTCGGTTAAAATGAATCGTAACTGGAAATTGTCTGGAATCGACTTTGACCAGAGGTGGTTCGACCTTGAAAAGCTTGGGATTCTTGAGGAAGTCTTCCACCCTGAGCGTAGCTGACATGACAATCAGCTTGAGAGGATCGTTCCTCTTGGCTCTCATCGGAACAATCCTCGACAGCAATCCAATGAGAATATCCGTGTAGACACTCCTCTCATGAGCCTCATCGAGAATAATCACAGAGTACTTACTCAACAAGAAATCCGACTGGACTTCCTTCAGTAGAACTCCGTCAGTCATGAATTTGATTTTCGTATCTTCCGTTGTATTCCCCTCGAAACGGATAAGATAAGAGACCACTGATGTCGACAGATTCATCTCCTCGGCAACTCGTTTGGACATGGAGATGGCAGCAACTCTTCTGGGCTCAGTTACACCTATCATTTTGCTTCTTCCATAGCCAGCCTCGTAGAGGAACTGGGGCACTTGGGTCGTCTTCCCACTTCCAGTCTCACCAGTTATTACCACCACTGGATTATCATTTATTGCCTCGATTATCATCTGCTCGTCTGCCAGAACTGGCAGTTTCAGTCTAGCCTTTTGGATCTCTGGTGTACGGTTTAGAGTGACAAAAACAGCTGGGGTACGATCTTTTTTGAGAGGTTTGTTGGATTTTTCTGATGGTTTCGTATCTGTCGATTGTTTTACCTCTGTTGAGGATTTAGCTGGAGGAATTGGAGTTGATTTTGCGGAGGTTTCCACCACTTTGTGCACTTCTTCCTGAACTTTTTCATTATCATCGTCACTAGATTCCTCATCTTCACTCGATGATTCTTCATAACCGATGACGTTAGGATCGGAAACACTAGGGGAAGATATTTCTTCACTCAGAGTTTTTAATCTCTGATTTTTGCTGCCTTTAATCGCATTGATTATCTCCTCTGTTCCGTCTTCTTCGTTGATGATCGTGTCGACGTGTCTGCGCTTCTGAGAAGATGATGATTCGTCCTCCTCTCGTTGACGTTTCAAGCCTTTCGTCTGGACTGATGTTATGGAGACGTACTGTTTTAGTTCGTCAGGCGTAGCCTGGACTTTGGCTAAGTCCTCCAGGAGAGTTGCTCTTCGCAGTTTCTTCTCCTTTCGTTCGACAACCTTCTCCAGATGTTTACGATGCTTCTTCGAGAGGAGCTTCACGTTCTGGGATTTTTTGTCACGTTTTATCGTCTTTCGTTTTGTACTGGGGAGGACGAGACTATTGCACTCGTCGTAGGTCTCTTTTCGGTGGTCAAGCTCGATGGGAATTTGTTTTGCGGTTTTTCCCTCGATTTCTATCTGGGGAACGCTTCGCGCCCGCCAGTTGTAACCTTTCTTACCCATTTTTGGGGTAGTTTACATTTTTTGGAGAGAGTTTGTGGGTGTAATTTGATTGAGAATGAATGGTTCTGGGAGTTTGGATTTGAGATTGTTGTCACTGCTGAACACAATTCACACACTTTGACTAGGACACGTGAGTTGAGAACTTAGACATAACCTAGAATTGTTGATGGACTTCTCCGACTGGTCGGTATCGAACTGACGGGGGTACACTGTCGACGGATTCGAGGAGTCGGTAATGAAGGCAGTGATGGGTGTAACGAAACAACTGTTGTTAATCAACCGACAGCCACGAAAAAAAAATTGCATTGTGTAAGTCGTTAAGTGTATCAATTGCTACACTGGACTATTTCAAGGGAATATTCAATTACGAAGTATTACAAGTTAGTATTCCAAGATTTAAAAAATTATATCTATTTTTTTTATTTCAATCGTTTAAAACTATTAGGAATGCAAACATTTTTTTTCTACCTATTGCACAAAAAATATAAGCAAAATGCTTTGAAAAATATATATACAAGTATAGTAATTTTTTTTCTCATTGCTTCTGATGTTTAATTTAATTAATTAATTAAATTCTTATCACGCTGTGTCGGAAAAGTAACTTTTCAGTCACTCTCCGCTGATATAAAGCTCCCACTCGCCAAAAACCATTTTCTATCACTTGTTACGAAATATACTATTTTGTCACTGCTGCTACATTCAGCTCGTGCCGAAAAGTGCCTTTTCGATCACTTGTGATCGAAAAGAACTTTTCAA
>JAPYZN010006099.1:0-11149 GCA_030522865.1 Psyttalia lounsburyi | reverse complement strand
CACTCGCGCAGAGGGCGCACTCGCCTTCGGCTCGTGCGCCCTCTCGCGCTCGTGCATAATGATCAACTTACAGCACTTGTTGCTTAATATACTATTATGCAAACAATTCACTATATTAAAGATACATATATGATAAGTAGTTTGTCAAATTTTCGTTAAAAAATATTGAAAATTCAACCATTGAGACCTTACTGTCTATGATCCTTCAAAAAGAAGTTTTCTCTGCATAGCGAGGATAACTCATTAAAAATTCAATGGAATTAAAACAACCACAAATTTATGTTCAGTAGATGCTTATAGCTCGTGATTGAACAAAGAAAAAAAATTAAAATTTGCATTTTTGGCGGAGTTGTGAACGAAAACTGTGACTTTGAAAAATTAGTTATAATAAACAAAACAAATATGTTTCGTCCAATTACTAGGAAATATTATATTAAAGAAGTGTGCAAAATGTAAAGAAGATCAGTTCATAAATTTTTGAGAAATCGTGACTACGGATGTCAAAAATGGAGTTTCCAGAAAAAACGCGATTGAAGTGGCGAGGTAGGTTAACATGATCTGATAGGCGGAACTTCCAAAGACTTTTAGAATTTTATTCGAATCAATTTTTTTTTTAATAGATGTTTTTGAAATGTTGAAGCTCATGTAATCTCTTAAGATATGTCATTCATTCCCTCAAATATTTCATCCCTTTTAAGTCAACGAAACTGAGTGTAGAGTTCAATGAACAGATCGTTTATCAACAATTGGAGAATATTATTTATCTATTATAACCAAAACTGTTAAATCTGTGCTTCTATTGATAGAAATTTGAATGAAAAGAATAATCTGCAAAATTTGATATTTCATTATTCTTCCATCTCTAAATTTTTTTTAAATGTAGTTCCCCTAAAACTCACTATAAAATTGTCGAGAAAATGTCAATTTTGACCTGACATTATAAAAGCGAAATTCATTAACGCCATCATTCAATTAAAATAAATCGAATTCGTTAGTTTCCCCCGTATCTTTCTCTACTAGAATGTTCATACAATTACTCTTTTATTTTATTTTTTCTCTGTGTACACTGTCGCGCTCTCGGCCATTATCCACCCGCGTAAACGCTTTTTTCTCCCTGCGGTCAAAAGTTTCCTATAAAAAACGAAAATTTCCTCTATTTTTGTCAACCAAAGCGTTACGACGAACAAACTTTGGCCAAGTTTATAGGCACACACTGAGTTTACCGATACTTTACTTCGAGCCATCGAGTGTCGTGCATTCAGTCAGTTTTGCCAGTGAGTACAGGGCGTGTTGAAAAAAGCCGCTTTGCAACCTAAATTTTCGCTTCACCACTTTTTGCAGGAAATAAGATCAACAGAGGAGAAAAGTTCGCACGCGTTGTATTTCATTCTCTCACGGACAAAACAGGATAAAAAGATACAGTGAATATTTTATTGTATTTTGTTCGAGCGCCGAAACATGGTAGGAGTATGTGTTTAATTGTTGACAAAAACGGTCATGTTTTCATTTTTTAAGAATATTTTGGAGAACCCCTACATTTTGTATACAAATTTCAAACACTGTTTCTTTCATAAATTTGATTTGCTATTTCTTGAATGTTTGGATAATGCGAATTGACGGCTGAATTATATGAAAGTTTGAAGTAACGTATGAAGAGAAAAATAACTCTTGTCAGTTTGGTAAGTGTTTAATGCGTTTTTAGAAAATTGTAGGCCAGTTTGAGTAGAAAAAAAAATAAGTTTCGTAAAAATCTAATGTTCTTCGAATGTTGTGCAGAAACGCCAGGGTGAAAAAACATCGCGGTATGAGTTGGTATGCAACATTCAATACCAGTGCAATACACTTTGAACATTAAACAAAATGAATGCAAATGAGTCGAAAAATTCTGGTCTTTCTTCAGCAAAAACATTCAAAATTAAATTTCAATGTTCTTCTGTCAAATGATTCTCACCTCCTCCATCAAAACAAAAATCATAAATAACGCCAATTCTACTATTTTTTAAAGAAAAATATTGTTTCGTCTCACAACACACTCCAAAAACCGTAATACATTAAATTTTCAAAACTCCTAACTCACTTCGTAAACCAACCGAATGAACAGCAATACAGATCAACAAAAAAGACACTCATATCTTTATAGTTAATCACCCAAAGTCCACAATTTAATGAAAGAATCAAACTATCTATCAAATTATCTTCAATTATTCCGTAAAAATAGACATCAATTATGCAAGTTCAGATAACCATATTTTTAAATTTTTAATTCACTAAAAATCAAATAGAAGATAGGAACGAGTATTTCTCAATAAAATGTTCAAATAATCTGAAAAATTATCACCTTCCTACTGCAAAATCCCCAATTCCATCACTCCCCCACCTCTCCAAAAAAAACCAACAAACCACTCGTCCAACACAGTCCGGAAACCCCCCGTTCATTGAATTTTCAGAACTCCCAACTCACTCCGTAAAACTCCAGCAGAACAAAACAAAACACAGACAAACCAAAAAGAAACTCGTGTCCGCGAAATTTTCCCACGATCCAAGCTCTCACTGGCAGATACAAATGCTGCCCATTCCCCAAGGGCCTGAACCCCCCAAAAGTCATGCGAGAAAGTCTCCCCGGAGTTACTAGGTTCTTATCTCTACTCCTAGAAACGCCAAACTCCCAAGTCAACTTTTCGAAAAATTTCCCAGGAGAGATTCTGTTCTTATACCGTGTTTCGTGTCCCAGTCTCGTTTCTCCTAGTTTCCAGGGCTGAATCAACATCCGAGGGCTCACAACTGAAATATTTTTTCACTCTCAACGATGAAATAACAGTAGCGATTCACTATTTTACTCAATTAGAGTGAACTCTGAGGCAATTTTTTCACCGCAAATGGTCTTGAAAAGGGACGCGTGCGTTCAAAACGGAGCACGACGTACGACTGGTGTGTCTCGAACCGAATGCTTTTGACACGCCGTCGGCAGTGAGGTTTTTCCCAACGGCGCTACGTTAGCGCATGTGCCAATAATCTGGTCGGCGTGGATACGCCAAGAGAAACCCCCCAAAAAGTGTGTGTGAGTAGAGAAGGCAAGTGAGAGTCAGACGGAGTTCAGCTCGGCAAGACGGACAGATAGAGGGAAGTGGAAAAATACGTGTAGGGGAGGACTTGGCGGATATGAGAGGCATAGAGGGAAAGGGGGAGGGGGGAGAGGTAGTATTTACATAAGGTGGATGGGTGAGATTCGCTGGCAGATGTCGAGGCTGATTCGATGGCGACTTTCATAAGGATGTGTATTCAATGGTTGTGGGATTTTATTGGGAATTTTGATTTTTGGGATTGAGGAAGACTTGTAGTAAAAGTGAGATATCCCATTTTCGAGGACAACTTTTGCGAAACATGAATTTTTGAGTTATCACCTTGATCAATGGAGAATCGTTAATAATATCCCCTCCCCCTATTTTACATACTTTTCTAGGCCGAACTGAATAAAAATTATTTCTTTTTGTCTAGTCATTTCAGTGACCAAACAATTATTACAATTTCAGAATGTCATAAAATAATTTTGAAAAATGTGAATTTTTGAGCGTGTCAGGGGATTTCTGCCTGCCTGTGATTAAAAAATTGAGAATTCTGGAATTTGTTAATTGTATTGTATTTGTCTTCTCAATTCAATCAAATATCACTTTCTCACTATTTTCAATAGTGCCAATGAAAGTATGAAAATTGAGGACCTTTGAAATCTCAACAATAACTCTAAATTTTCAAATTAGATATAGAAACGCCACGAGCTCCCCCCCTCAAAGTGGATATGAGTGGAGCAGGCCAGTAAAAGTCAGACGGACTTCAGCCGGGTAAGACGGACAGATAGAGGTAAGTGGAAAAATATGTGTAGGGGAGGACTGGGCGGATATGAGAGAGGTGGCGAGAGGGAGGGGAGAGTATTTACTCGAGGTGGATGAGTAACATTCACCGCCAGATGTCGAGACTGATTCGATGGCGATTTTTATGAGAAATGTGAACTCAATTTTCGCGGCATTTAATCCCTTAAAACTCTCAACTCATCTATTATCACAATTTAGTCCCAAATTTTTGTTTCTTCTTCTCTCCAATTAATGCCCTTCCCCTCTTACTATGTCAATAATTTAAGAGGAAAAATCGTCACCCTCTCAATAATTGGATTATCGAAATATTAGGAGGGGTAGAACCGAAGGGCGTGTAACTCAATTTTCGTGGAAAATTCGAGTATTCAACGAATTTATCCGACGACGCCCTGAGGGACCACTCGTGATACAGCCTGTCCTCGCCCCTCCCCCCCCCCTCCCCCCCGCATCTATCCTTCACCCACAACTTTTCAGACGTGCCGCTCCCTGATAAGGAAGGAGCAGCCATAAAAAAATCTGCAGAAGATTGATAAAATGCGGATTATTACTGCGATTGGTCGGAGAATTACGACGCAGGGGACAAACCTCCTTGTTTCATTCTCTCAAATCATAAAATTAAAGTGGAACGGGAGACAGATTGGAGAGCACTCATAAAGCATCAGCAGGAAGTCCTCATTGTCTTCGTTATCTTGTGATTATTGAATTATCTCTCTGTTTCTCCGACATCCCAAACTCAATTGCTTAAATAAAATCAACAATAAAACAAGATTATCCACTAATTGCCATGATTTTGGGAGAATGATCATAATTTTTTTTATGCCATAGGTGCCCGTAATCACGCGATTCTAACCTCGCTTCGCTCGGTTAAATCGCGGATTACGGGCACAATGACATAAAATATTGGCTCGTGGGATTATAACACTCGCCTTCGGCTCGTGTTACAACCTCCCACGAGCCAAAAACACCATTACGCACATGTTGCATAATATACTAATTTCAAACGGTCTTGTGAGTTAAATGAAATAAAACAATTGATCGATTTTTAACTGGTGAAATTTCGTTTGCTGATGACGAAGCACCTGATGATGGATTGTGATTATCCGAAAAATTTAACTTTATTTATCGCTACGAATGTAAAAAACACATATCGAAGTGGCCAAATCCTAATATTGCAAAATTAAGACACTAGTTATTATGATTTTTGATAGTAGTCAATTGCAAGTGGTTGTATTACACTGTAGTTATTCTATTCGGCTCCTCTGGCGTATAATTAAAAATCCATTCGAACCAGTACCGAAATTCTTCGAAATTTTCCAACTTAAGTGCAACCAAAATTTTCTAAAATTGTATCCGAAATTACAGATTAAAATTTCTGTCAGTAACCCTGAAAGTATTGCCTGTTAAAATAATTTCATAGAATCCCATTTGCCGGAGAATAGTGTTATTGCAGGGTGACGTACAGTATTCATCGTCACTGGACCCAAAAACTGTTATTTTACCCAAAAACTGGCCATCTAAACCAAATAAATTATGAAAACTTCCATAAAAATTAATGACATCCTCTCAGAATCCTCACAATTCTCCTCCCCGCCCCCTACCCTCTACCCTGCTACAGTGGTCTCAAAGTAAATAAACTCTCGAGAATAATGGAATTTTCCGTGCCAACGAGCAAAAACGAAATCAATTTTTCACTGATAAAAAAAGTCCAGTTTTTCCCTCCAACTCAGCAAAACCGTAATAACTGTGACTGTCTGAGTCGACGGGACATCGCGGAGATTGAAAACACGACAGGACGATTAATACAAAACTGTCCCCAGAATGGAGGCCGGACGGAGTAACGCTGGTGCACGCGGCAAAACCATCAGCCCCGGGGCTTGTACATGCCCAACGGCCTTTCATTGTGTCTCATCACCGCAATAATATTTCCCTACAGACGTGACACGCTGAGCTCTTCCGGTTTCACGGAGTTTTTTTTTTACTTCTTGTTCCTCCACTTCACCGCTCCTTCAACACCCCTTTTATCATCCCCCCACTACATCCGCGGATTCCCGGCGTCGACGTCCATTAGCGTGCCAATTACGTCCGACACACCTGCGCACGTTTCTCCTCACTTTGTAATTTTTGTTACTATTTTTTCACTCGTGAGAAGAAATAGAGGAGGAAAAGTCGATTAATGGAGACAGAGACATTGTGTATTTTACGGGTTGCCTTACACAGACGACGAAAAAAGAATACTGAATAGAGAATAAATGTTGAGTATTTATTTATTCATTTATTCATGAGTTGGTTTCGGAAAGAATCGATTGTCGAAGCCAAGGATAAGACCGAAATAGTTTGTTTCAGTACTAGAATGAAATTAATTTTCCTGGCGTTGACGAGACAAAAAAGTTCCCGAATAAAGACCATCAAAGTGAATAAAACTAATTAGTGATCCTCTCTGAGGCTATTCGATGTTATTCGAGCGGTATTGGCGCTGATGTCAATTATAGAAACTGACTGTCAATGAAAAATAGAAAGAATCTCGGACATAATCTCCGACATACGTATAGTAAATTAAAACCTTGACGTATGGCTTGTACAGCCGAAAATAATATTTTGTTTGAAAAGTTCACAAGTCGCACCGTAAGATTTCTAATAGTCGCAATTTGCGACTTGGAGGTCTGACTTTAATTCTTCGAAAAATCATGATCGAAACTTTCTAAGATATTAATTCGAGAATGTCAAATACTTCGAATTGAAGCATGATTAGGATAATAAGACGCACTGCGCAGCCCTCTCCCGATAA
Organism: Psyttalia lounsburyi; assembly: GCA_030522865.1. Classification (NCBI taxonomy): domain Eukaryota; kingdom Metazoa; phylum Arthropoda; class Insecta; order Hymenoptera; family Braconidae; genus Psyttalia; species Psyttalia lounsburyi. Next base: position 4,498 of record JAPYZN010006099.1, on the reverse strand, counting down.
TTTGTCATTATAAATCATAATACATCATTATAAATGTTTCGTGGCGTTAGTTTTCAATTTTGACTTATAATTTTTGGAAACGCTGAAGCGTGACATATTACATACTCCCTATAGACGAAAAATTTGAGCAAAGAAGAATTTGAGCAAAAAAACTGGGTATATGCAACTGAAAAGTTGAGCAAGTAGAAAAGCTTGCGTTAGATTATACCCTTGCGAGGTAAACTATCTATCGAGCAACCTATCTCCCTTGAATATTCTCTAGTAGCGGGATAATTCAACTTATCTCGCTAATGAAGACAATTTAAGCGAAACGAGACGATTTATTCTACTAGGCTGTTTTCACTAATAAGGGGAGAATAAAGCAAGATTAACCACAGGGCGAATCGAGCCCCAAAAAGACAAAACAAATTGACAATAAAGTAGGACACAACCGTTGACAGATTAAATTCATCGAAATTGTTCAGTTGTATATGGAAACGAAAACGTTCAAGGTAAAGTGTAATATCGCGAGCTAATGCCGTTACTTTTTACAATAAGGTTTGAAGAAGCTGTTGGAAACAATTTCTTTAATAAAACAGGTTAATGATTTCCCCTAACTAATCAAATAATACTTAATAAGTATTATTTTAAATTCATGACATATATGCCAAATGTTGGTTTGAGCATTTTCGACGACAACAAAAAAATAAAATAGTTCTGCAAAAAATGTTGTATGGACAGTAAAAATCGATAGTTGAACATTAAAAAAAAGGTTTGATTCGAATTTGGAAATCGCAAACGTAAATAATTGATTTGCTTTTCGGACGAAATCAACTTTTGTTGGCCAACTCAGATGCTGACCCTGTCACTGCATTCAACTGAAGAATTCAATTATCGTTCCATTACTTCCAACAGCTAACTTGCGTACACTGAGAAAAAATGTAATTGTTAAAGTGAGAGGAAAAAATATTTCAACAGAAGTTGATTTGCTCGTTTCGTACTTTTAAGTTTTCACGGCAAGAGAATCGAAACTTGGTAATCGAATTTTTTTTCCTCAATATGAGAACAAAATAATTTATCCAGAAAGTTTACATGCTTTTAAATTGACAAAAAAATATTTTCTTGTATCAAGTCAAATATTTTTTATCGAAAATATATTTTTCTCTCAATAGTATAACTATGCAAATATTTCTACTGACAGGACCAAATGGTTCTTAATAATGAAGACTTATGATTCGACAGAGACGCTCATCAATTTGTCAAGTTGTTACTATATATAATAAAATAAATTTGAATTTACAAATGCGGAAACGGTCTTGCAGTGAAATCACGCTTGACCATTCGTATAGTCATATTTCCATCACATTTAGAATTTAATTAATTCTGAGAATTCTCCATCTAATCACCCATCATCTTCAACTGGAAAATTCTTGTTTCAATTGCATAGCGAGTACATTTTCTTCATTGTCAATTCGAGTGCGTAAAAAATAGATCCCCAGTTGTGTTCTTTTTATGCAAGACATTACGTAATAAAAATTCCAAACAAAAAAAAATTCTCAATACAATGCAAACTTCAGGAATTTAAGGGAAAACTATAATTTTTTTGTTCTCTTAATGTTTACTCTCTTCGAGATTTTGCAATTTTTGAAATTGACATGACAATATGTTGTCGTATCAAGTAAAGGGCAACATTTCAAGAAAATATCACGAGAACCTTATCGGTCGAGGCAATATTTTCCCAGCATTCGGAAGTTTCTGCCAAAAAATTAATAACAGTACATGCAAAATATGCTTAACACGTTTGTTGAGGATAAACGTAACACAGCAGAACATCAAAAAGCGCCATGAATAAATGAACACGTGAAATAAAGATAAAAAAAAGCATAAATAAATTCATTGCACTGTACTCACAAGTCCGCCGGTTTTGCGAACTCGGTGACCCAGGTAGATAGAAGTGCCATGGCATCACACCAGTTAGTATATATGTGGCCACAGTGAGACTTTATACACATTTATATATATATATATATGTATTTAGTAGCCTGACGTGTAGTTGAATTTAGGACTGAGACCCGCTCGTATGTTGAGCTGAAGATGGAAGTTTACTGTGCCCACGGGTGAAACGTATGGACTTGCTACTGGAGCTTGGAAGGGGGAGACAACGGCTGGATTCTTCGTCATTATTATGATGATGAAAACATGCTGGAGAGATTTTTCCAGATATTGCTTTGCGTTAAATTTATGTTGGTATTACGTGAAGACTCGATTCCGCTGTTTCGGAACAATTTTTTTTAACGTATTTGGAAAAATAGAGGAAGGGAAAAGCATGGATTAATCCCTGAAGGACAATTTAAATTTCAAACCGTCCTGGGAATGCAATGTTCATTACAAATTTTTTGAACTACTTAAATTTTTGATAAAAAGGGCTCGAACGCGGGCTACCGCCCACACTCTTATCGAGGAACTGAGCGCGTGTCGTGTTAAGATTTTGAGAGGTTAGTGAAACTGGACGCCATGACAGTTATTGGCGCAGTGTCGTCAGTTTCAGCCAATAAGGAATCGTGGCTTCAACATTTCGACAATTTCGAGATAATCGATTGTGTTAAGCGTGTCTCTTCTAGAATAGATAGAATAGAATAGAAACTGAATATTGAAGAGCTAATAATTTGAAGATGTACATTTAAGTCTTGTCAAACTCGCAAGACTCTCGAAGGAGTCAGATTGAAATTTTCGAGTTTCACCTTGAAACTTTCAAATTTCCCATTGATTCGGAATTTTTTTATATATATTCGACGGAATTTATCTGATTCCTTTATTTAACAATAAATAATTCACCTAATATTACTGCTAACGCTGATTTCCCCTTATTTTTTCAATTTTTAATCAGAAAATCTCTCCAAAATTCCGTTTATTCTCATGGTTTATGTGGAAAAAACAGAATTGTATTGAAAAACAGAGGTTTTTTTTCAACTGGTTCGGTGTTTATTATTTTTTGCCCGTCCTACTGGGCCTGAATATGGTGTGAGTGGAATGAATATCGATAAATGAAACATTTGCAGAATGTTTCCCTGCACAGCGAATCGAGGGTTGGGTGGATGACTAAGGGATGGTTTTTTTTCTCCCGTTGAAAACGATCGGCCATTTTTCAACAGCCACCTGGACTCGCTTGGCTGAAGGACAAATGACCTCCCTGATCGCCTATTAGCGCCGGAACGCAACATTTTGTCTCCGCTACGAGTGTACTACCCCTTGGGGTGGGTAGGACTAGACTGGTGTTACTACGGTGTAGCGCCAGCGACCGCGCTCCCACCTCTGGGAATACGCGAAAATACGACTGGTGGTCTCAGAAACTACTTGATTTATATTTTGAATAAAAAGTTTGAATTGGAATTAATTAATTCATTGCAGGCAGAAAAAAGTGTGGTAAAATTACTGAAAAGCTCAAGTAATTGTAAAGCAAAATTCTCTATTCCAATGAATTAATTCATTGTATGGAAAAAAGTTGAGAAATAAGTGTCGAAAAACGCAAGGCTTAATGTTATTTTTACTCATAAATTACCTCATGGTCAATCAATTACTGTTGGCTAACCCGGGAGAAAGAAAAAAAATATTGAGAATTTAGGATCACCGGGAGGGGAGTAGTTTACTTTTGACTGGATAATAAAAGAGTGACGTATATACTTTTCTGGTATTCATTTTTAGTTTCGTCAACACGAATTGTCAATGTTTGTTTTCCCAGGTGGGGAAATGCAAACCTGAACAATGGGCGCAAGCTTCGATCAGCCTAGCCAAGTCTTGATCTTGGATTTCTTAATTTGAACCAACCTTGATTTTGTGGAATTACCGTGGTTTAACCAAGATTGAAGATACAATGCAAATACACACTTGGATGCCACGGTAGTTTTGATCATGGTCCAGGTTTGATATCCCTAGCGGGAACTCGGCGACTTCAACCAAGTTTGGTCTAATATAGGATACCTAGCTAATTTTTAACTACGAAATTTCTAGTTTCAGCCAGGCTTGATCTTATGGAAATACCATGGTTCAACCTGGTTTGGTGATACTAGGCAAATATAAGCTTGAAGACTACGGTAGTCCCGATTACAGTCTAAGCTTGGTGTTCCAAGCCTGAACTCCTCAATCTCAACTAAGCTTCCGTCAATATATGGAGTTCAGCTAGGGTTGGATCGACCTCAACGTACAAGCTTGAATGAGCGGTACAAATCAAGGCAAAACCAAAGTAGCTTCAAACTTGGATGCCATGCGTGAGGTAAACTAGATTAGTCTTGATCATAGTTTGAATCAATAAGCTTGTACCAACTGTCAATTCCCACCTGGGGAAGGGAACATGGGAGATACAAATTTGTAACTTCCATACTCTGCAGCTATGTCACAAAATTGTATTATAAATGAATAATTAGACCCGAGATGAAAAATATCGGTCTCTCTAGGTCCCTTGGGGATCCAGAGAGACTGAAATGAGTCTCCCTCGATCTCCCGTGATGTTTACAAGTCTCCG
>JAPYZN010006095.1:0-10460 GCA_030522865.1 Psyttalia lounsburyi | reverse complement strand
TAATATCTCCCAACTCAAGGAGGCAAGATGCCCGCAGAAAAGAGAAAATAATAATGAAAAAAAACCAGGAGGTAAAAAAAAAAGGAAAAAGAAATAAACAAATGAAATAAGAAAAAATAAAACCTCCCAATACCCAAATTCAACCTTTTCATTTGCAAAACTAGGATTCCTTATAAAAAATAATAATAATAAATAACATCACGCGATTAGGCGAACACTGGGCTCGTGTCCCACTCTCCGACTCAATTCTCCATATTAATTCGCTTATTTTCCTTCCAACGTTATTTACCCTCTCTCTCGACTCTCATTCCACCCTCAATTCTCCTATAACTCTCACACACACTCTCTCTCTCTCTCTCTTTCGCTTGTTCACAGGGGGCAAAGAAAAAAGAAAAAAATATTACGTCAGAGAGGAACAGAATACTTAGAAAATTATCATGACGAGTTGATTTGTGGCGATCGATAAATTATATACAAACACAAAAAAACACAAAACAGAACCGGCACTTGTCCAGTGAAATGAACAACATTGATGTCTTTATTTTCCCCTCAAACTCAAATACCCCCCGCCCCAAAATCATCGAAATTAATTGGTCATGGATGTATTCACTCGAATAGTCAAATAATCATCGATAAAATTTCTCCCCCACCAACGATGTTCATTTCACTATCAAAGCGCAGTAAAATAATTATTAATACCTAATAATAGTGATAATAATAAATGTGATGATCGCAAAATGTCGAAATATAAAATATCTTCGCTACATATATTAATCCTCGTAATTATTCTCCTCTCAAATTATGTAATCGTCAATTTGTCACACGCATTATGCTCTTTCTCTCTCTTGTCTCTCATTAAATTTTTCTCTTTGTATCTGGTTTTTTTTTTTTTCGTGTCACTGAACGCCTCATGATGCTGGGATTTTCGATGAACTCAAAAAAAATACTACGCACAACATTCAATATAATAATCATAATATAATAATGAATAATTTATAATTCGTAATCAATCGTAATATGACAACTATAATAATGCCTGTCGTGGGCATCTACATATGGACACACACACATTTTAGGATTCTTGATAAACATTAAAAGGTCTATGGTCTCTACGTAGATTCTCACACGAATTGGTTTTTTTTTTCTCATCATAAATATCCCCCGTCAAATATTACCTAAAAGGAATAATTTTCAAAAAATCATAATGTTTCTATCATGAAAAATTATCAGTTTTTTTTTTCTCCAATTATTTCCCCCATTATTTAATCTCGCGAATTGTCGATTCATCTCGATTTCAATTTTCCTAATACCGTATTATCCAAATAACATGTTTTACACTCGCACCATTGTTAAATTATTTCTGTATTCATTCATTAAATTTTATTAATCACCACTGAAAGTATTTGCAAATGAGTGAAGAAAAAAAAAAATTGTCATCTCTCCAATCAGCTTGTAATATCGTTTCCCCTAAAATTACGATTGTATTTATTATTAAATCTTGGAAATACTGATTCTCTATGTTCAATTGAATTTTTTCCTTATTTTATTTGTTTATCTTGTCGAACGGTTGCCTCCATCAGTTGACTCGTGTATTAATGAGCGACATTACCTCTCGTTTAATTTTCCATTTCTCACGGCATTTGCTTCCATATTAATTACTCTCATACGCAAATCACACAAAATGCATCCACCACGTGTAGATGAAAAAAAATCTACGAGAAAATAAGTGTTATCGAAATAGAAAAAAAAAAGATGAAAATGCGCTTAACGGAAATACTCATTGTTAAAAGATGAGAGAAAAAAAAACGTATTAGAAATTCAAAGTATTTTAACAACGAGGGAAAAAAAAACTGAGATCGAGTTTGTGGGCTGAAAGCTGCGCGTTAACGTTTCGTTAATTCCTTCAGTAAAAAATAATGCGAGTTATAATTCAGCACAATTGCTAATGCAAACAGCTATTGACTAAATTAAACCTGATCAATGATACTAAAGTTAATGATAATGCCGATCAGAAAGAAGGAATAAAATATTAAATGAACAAATTAGTCGAAAACCTGCTAATGAACCTGACAATGGAAAGTGGATAAAAAAATTAAGTAATCAATAAAAAATTCCCTACTAATCCTCCTCAAATCACGAATTGAAAAACAATTAAAAACCGAATTATTAGCGATTGTCTCGCAATGTCATGAATTATTTTCCTTTTCAGTGGTTGTGACGTGACAATTTGAGCATTTTCGCGACTGAGACTTCATTAATCTACGACGGAAATAACGTGAAATATCAAAAATATCCCAAGTCAGGGAATACGAAATCTCCAATATCAATATTCACTTGTGGAAAGACAAATCCTTTACAACTCAAATGTCAATTGGTTGAGAATTTAATTTTTAATATTCATGGATTGTAATTCTGATCGTTCAATCATCAGTTGGCAATGGAATTCTTGATGAGAATAAATCAAATACGGCATTTATCAAAAATTCCTACTGCACACTTTTAATTAATGTTCATTAAATAATCATAATAGCGATAATAGCAATGATAATAGTAATAATAATAGACCGCAATTATACGAACATTCATAATAATACATAACATACCTCGTAAATAGAATATGACAATATAGTAAAGACAAGTTAAATTAAGCAACAATCATTATTATTATTTTTTTTTTTTCATTTTTACGTTTTTTTTTTCATTTTCCTCTATATATATTTGTTTCTCTTTACGATAAAATCATATACGTTATACTTTTTTTAGGTTTTATTTTTTCACTCTTCATTTCACCTATTACTAGTTTTTTTTTTCATTTTTAAATCCTTATGTTTAATTATTATTCTTTGAGATATGTATCGTCATGTTCGCGTTCACTAAAACTTCATTTTATTTATTTATTTTTTTTTTATTATCATCATATATGTTTTTTTTTTAATCAATGTCTTATAGTACTCATGGGAGATGGGGCAGTAATTAATTTGAGATTACCGAAAGGGTAAATGTTCAGTTATTAAAAATCACGCGACGATTATAAATGCGCCTACAGCCAACTAATGAACATTAAATTCAATCAGCCCCATGACCCGTGAATCGACTTGCCAAAATATCACACCAAATCAGAATTATCGCACGTGTTTAGTCTTGTCATCATTTCCTATTTTGAGAAAAAATCCTACATCTTTATTCTTGGCATATTTAATTACTCATTACGATTTTTATTTATTATTTATTAATTTTTTTTTTGTTTTTAAGTTCCCCTCACCCCGTCACTCTTTTTTTTTTATTTTTTTTTACGAAAAAAATGGCAGTTATCGGTCACAGCCAATGGCTATATATTCATTACGTTTAATGCCTTAATACCTTTACGTCTCTATTGTTTCTCTCGTTTAGATAATTAAGTTTAATCTCATGTTAATTATTACAATAACCTCAGAAACGTGTCGCGATTGATCTTCACGAACGCGCAATATTACCCTTCACGTTCTCACTGATTTATATTAATCGTAACTAGATATTTATAATGTGAAGATTATTGCGATTTTTTTCAATGAACGACGTAATTTGTTGTTTTATGTTTTTTTTTAATTTTCCTTTAATGTTTAATTATGTTGATTGAATTTTGTGGTAATTATCACAAAAACACGCATGGAAGTCATTATATTTCTAATATTTGAGGATCGATGTTTTATGACACGTGACTGTGAAGAAAACAAAAAAAAATAAAAAAAAGAAAAAAAAAAAAAACAAACAAAAAAAAAAAAAAAAAAAAAAAAAAAAAAAAAAAAAAAAAAAAAAAAAAAAAAAAACAAAATATCATTTGAAAAAAAAACTCAAAGCTGCTACAAATCTTCTAGGTCTAGCGGAGGTTCTCGACAACATTATTTCGTAGTCAATTAAGTTATTCGAGATTAAGTGGTTTTCTCCTCTAAAATAAATCACTTCTCAAAAAAAATAATAATAATAATAATAAAAACAACTCAGAATTCCATTCACGCCATTAGTAGCTCATCTGATTATCAAATTGCACGCAAAAATACAAGAGTCTGAAATTGGGCAACCGCTCACAAAACCCCCCCCCCCCCCAGCCGCCTCCCCCCCGCCATAAAAACACCCCCCCCCCCCCCCCCCCCCCCAAACTGGTCTTCCACTATTACCTCTTTACAATTGAAAAATATAAAATAATGAATTATGACGATAAAGTAAGCATCATAATTACGATAATGAACAAAGAAAAGATTTCTGCGCGCCGTAGAATATAGTTATAAAGATAATTAGCTTTTCTTTCTTAATTTATATATATTTAATATATTAATAATCTTATGTATATGTATTGAGAATTTTTTTTTTTATCATCTTCACTCTTATCTAGTCGAAAAAAAAAGAAATGAAATCCCGCACTCAAGATCGCCCTGCAAAACCACCCTGCTGGAGAAAAGAAAAATGCATTAATTGGCGTCTCGCTCGATTCCCCACAATTAAAAAAAAAAAAAAATTATTAGTATTTTTTTTCTTTCTCATTATAATATATCCTCTTTAATCTTCCTCTTTGCAATCAGACTTATGTTGAAGTGAATGACAGGTTTTTTTTTTTTCAGTTATTCATTTCCCTTAACTCTGCATATAGTCTACAATATATTTTAAACATGCCCAATTACATGTCACCTATGTTTCATTCGGGAAAATGTTGTTGTTGTTGTTGCTGTTGTTGTTGTTATTAATTTTTTTTTTTCTTCTCAATTATGTGGATGCTTTTCCGACAAATACCTATAAATATATATGTGTATGTATGCACGTCATCACCATTATTTTTTTCACTTAATTCTTGTTCGTCAGCATATCTAACTCTTCACTCTCTCTCTCTCTCTCTCTTTTTTTTTTTAAACTTTTATACGTAACATAGAAAAAATATAGAATTCTTGCCGTTGAACTGAAAATATATAATCAATCTTCCACCAAAGGGTGCTGTGTTTTTTTTTTTTCCTCTTTACTTTTGTTAATTGTTCTGCTGTCACAATGTTATAATACAATAGAGTGCGGTCGAATGTCATTTAAACGCGTTTGTTTATTTTATTCTCATTCATTTGTTGTTGTTTTTTTTTCCTTCATAATCGCAAAGAACTTAAATACGATTGAATTTAATGAAATACAAAATCACCCACAAGTTTAACTATTTTCAGATGCACCTAATGTCTCTCAATTATTCTCGTAATATCGTTTTCAACGGAAAGGACATTTTTTTAAAAATAATAATAATAATAATAATAAATATTTATAAAATTCAAGTGAGGAGTTAAAATTTGTCACGTCTCTTCGTCATCTCGCGCACAAGATATTCTACAACTACTGGAATAATGCATTGAAAATAATTTAAACTTCAAAGGATGGATAAACAAATGCATCAATTTATCGAATCTCCTCGCACCGGTGGGTCTTGAACGTTTATTCAAATCTAATATTTTGAGCACGTAAAACCCTCGAACTTGATATCGTTCAAGCTATGACTCTCTCATTTTATAATTTATCTATATGGCAATGATTGACAAGATATAAATACAGAATATTGAATGTTCAAAGAATATTGGGGGCACTCTCTGTAAAAAAAAATCGTAGAGATTTTTTCACAGGACACTCTAAGGTTTTTATCTTCTCTGTACGGACATTATGACATCCACACAATTTCCATAGACAATTTATGCAGCGAAATTTCTACAGAGGACGAGATGGATAAAATGGACATTTCAAATTTATTTTTCAAAGTTAAAACTTCATGCAATTGTTGAAGCAGTGAAATCATTCCTCTAGGAACACGTCGACTGTCGCTGAAATGCCCATTTTACTCCACCCACGATATAAATTGTGTATACAAATAATTAGAATATTATAAATGATAAAGCATGGAATTTCAGTGAATGTTCTGTGAAACATTCTTATGAGATTATTCTATCTGGATTTTTATAGGCCAATTATGACATTGGAAGAATTTTTATAAGCACTTTGTGCATCAAAATTCCTAGAATTCCTAAATAATTCAACTCATAGTTTTTTTTAATTTATCGTTATTATAAATCCTCTGAAGTTCACAATAAACTCCCAATTATGAAATTTTGATGGAGTCCGCGAGGGCAAAATAGACGAAATGGAATAATTTAATTTTCTTCACGTGAAAAAAAAAATCTCACAAGTGTCCATTTACCCCGCATTAATTCCATATAAAAATTATTCGAAGGTCATAAAAGTTGCCTACAGAATTCCCCGCCAGAATCCACTCCCAAAAAATCCTCCACAGCCCATCCCTAGCGGATTTTTTCCATACGTGTCAAGAGGAAACATGTGCGTCGGGAATTTTTCATTGACAGAAAAAAAAAAAATTACGTGATAAGAATTTATCTCTCCTCATTATTTCAGAGATGGTATGTCTCTTCAACCCTTAATCTATTTCTCCCTCGTAATCTCGTCTTTTTGCATCTTTATAATATTTTCCTCTAATATAGATATATATTTATAGATATTTCATAATACAATATAATACGTCTCTGGAAATAAAAGCTACATGCGTCCATCGAAAGTCTCCGACTTCGAAAAAACAAAAGTGCGTGTTACTTTTTTTTTCATCCCTCTATCATTACTTACAATCTGATTATTACTATTTGATGAATACACTCAAGGGAAAACGCGGCGCGAGGAGACGAGTTTAAACTGGAGATGTGTGCACATGATTTTAATCTGAGTTTTATTCCTCTGTATTTCCTTATTTATATATATATATTTTTTTTCTCTTTAAATTACGGAGAGTCGGGAGAAACACCTCTACCCAGAAAATCACCGCCACAACCCCGCAATCTACCTCGCTTCTACATAATCATTATTTTTATTATTTTTTTCCATTTTATATTTTTTTTTTACCTTTTTTTGTCAATTTTTTTTCTTTTTCAATATTTTTTCATTTATACTTTGTTCTTTGTTTAAATATAATCCGACGATCTCGAACTTCCGCCAGTCATCCCGTCGGCGAAACGCGCGAAAATACAAAATCTAAATTCTCGATAAAATATTCATATATATATTTATTTATGTTTATAATTTTTTTATATAATATATATTATTATTTCAATTGCTATGTTGCTTATATAAAGATAAAGATAATACTCTAAGCGAGGGATGGCGGGTGGAAGAATTTGAGCCGCTTGAGCTATTCGTTCTTTTTTTTTATATTTAATATATTGTTTTTTTTTTTTAAATAACCCCTGGATGATAAAACGGGGTTGCGGTGTCTAAAATGTTCTTTAAACCCTTTACAATTTCCTCATTATCTTTTTTTTTTTTGGTTCTACTCAATTGGAATTCTCTTAAAATCTTCTTTGTTATGAAACTGGCAAATGGCCTGCAAAGTCGTAGATCTACAGACTACGGAATATTAATCGATTCGTTGTATCCGGTACGACGCGGGAAATGAGCGAACGCATTATAATTTCCCCCCCCTCTCGGTTTATTTACTTATAACGATGCATTAATCATTTTTCTCTAAATTCTCATGTTTATAATCATCATTAAGACTTATTGGCAGCAGCAGTGTGGAATTGAAAATCTTGTGCGCGTCTTCCTAGACTCTTAAGGGTCCCTCGAATGAGCCTTCCACCTAAATATTCATGTCACCATTGACATTCATCCCTTTAACCCATTCCGGTGCCAAGTGTTTTCGCCCCTAATCCGCCATTTTGTAGTGGTATGCGTGCGCCACTATCCGCTCAAAATGGCGCACCAATCGCCAAGTGCGTCTCCCACTCTCTCACACTCAATCTCTCTCTTTCTCACTCACACACACACACATACTCCACGATAGCACTGATCTTGACCACCGGAATGGATTGACCATGAAAAAAAGAGGGGCAATTCGAAAAAAAAAAAGAAAAAAAAAATGACAAAGTAACGAAAGAACGACGAAAAATAATGGTATAAAAGTGATTAAAAAATAATAATAATAATAATAATAATAAACCATTGATAATCGACAATGACTCTGCTTAAGAGAGAATTCGCAGTGCCTGGAGTACCGGCCTGGAGCACACTGGACAGCTTGGATCGGAGCTCTCGCAGACGCGATTACCACAGTCAAGACAGAATAGATTGTGTCCACATGGTACAAGTGCCGCTGTTACCTCCTTATCCCCACAAACGACACACTCACGTCTACCACCAGCACTACCACTGCCAAGTAGTGAGTCTGTAGGACTAGCTGGACTAGCTGATGCTGGTGGTGATGGCCTAGATGGCAATGCAACACCCGGAAATGACCATATTGATGATGCCGATGCTGCTTGTGATTCGAATGACGGTGATTCACCAAGACCCTCGTCACGCTCAAGTCCAGCTCCCCATATAGCAACAAGATCATTGAGTCCTGGTGCACCTGAGCTGCTCGATGAACTGCTGCAACTACCACTACTCGAGAATGCACCGCTGCTTGAGCCATTGGAGCCATTGGAGCCAGGTGGATCGAGACTACCAAGAATTGAGCCCAATCCACCACGGCAAAGTGCACCCAATAAATCAACCTCCTCACCAACCATACCAGGACCAGCTGATGTGCCGGTTCTCAATGCAATGTGCGCCTCAATTTCCCGTTTAGCTGCTTCAACACTCTCTGGTAAGCCAGTTACTTCAAAGACAGGCTCCTTGTCACGCGACGGTGTGACAATATATGTGTGTGTTTGATGTTGAATTCTTTTGATTGTTGCACCCTTTGGACCAACAACAAGGCCAACAACTCTGTATGGTACTCGTACCTGAATTGTCACGTGTCCTGGCACTGATGCCGGTGGTCCCGGTGGTGTACCAAGTAATGCACCAAGTGAGCTCTTTCTTGATGCACGTATCTGGGAAAAATGCTCAGCCGCTGATAATATTTCACGTTTGGCACGTGCAACATCCTCTTTTCTACCGGTCACTACGAATACTGGCTCTTCACCGCGCACTGGTGTTTTTATGTAGGTGTTTGTTTTTGCACGCAGTGCTTTTATCTTGCAACCTGCAATCAGAAAATAGAAAAACATTACAATTGGCCTTTTTTCTTTTTTAGTGGTAGAGGGGCGAGCGTAATCGCCTTACGTAGAGTTTTCACTAATTCTGATTTAAAAACAACCAAGAACTTAATACTATTGTAGGAAAGAAATTGCAATAAAAATTGATGAATAAGTAATTAAACAGTTAATTCTAATTTGATAAACAAATTAGAATTTTCCAAAGTAATTAGTTTGCAAGAATTCAGTTGAATGGCTGACATTCAGAATTACGCGAATAGAATTAATTTCATTGAGTCATAATAATTAATAATAATGTCCTGAATGAGTTTGATTGATTCATTATATTACCGAATAATTAAAAAATATATACTAGCGCTTGTAGGAACAACAATCGAATTTTGACGCCGATTAAAATGGTAACGAGTGGGCAAAAAAACTCCCTCCACGATCAAATGATAAATTGCAATATAAAAATTAAACATCTCAAAAAAGAGCGCATTATTCCCCTAAATTGCCTTACTTCTTGCAACGAGAGTAATTACAAAGCTGGAAAAAAAAAGAAATTCAATGGCTGTCGGTGGATTTGCCATCGTAAAACATGAAACATCATTTGTTTTTGATATTTAAACTATGTTTATTCAACTAAGACTTGAATATCTACTGTTAAAGAGAAAAGGGGGAGAAGAATGTCCCGGCAAGTCTGCAATTTCTTCCCTCCCGCCCCCTCCCTCGCAGGACTCGCAGACTCTCTGGCCTTGAGTCGCCGGGCGCAATGCTAGCAATGCAGGTGAACCACTCCTCGTACCTTCTTTCTCCAACATTCGCATTATTTCCCATCGTGTGCGCGCGCCATCACGTGTCTCACTCGCTACTTCTTCCTTCCTCTCTTTCCCATGCTCGTACGGTTTGTTTTATATTTTTTTACATTCATCCGGAGAGTTCTCTTTCACATATAAACCGAGAGGGGAATGCAATGTCGATGAACAGTTTTTTTTCTCCCCCCCCCCCCTCGCGCCCTCTCTCTCTCTCTTTTACTTCTCCATCATCTCTCTACCTGATTTTCTTTCAATTCTTTGTACTCCGGGGTTGGGAATGTGCTAGATGCGCGTGAAAGGTAACTACGCAGATGAGGAATCCGGCTCGTTTGGGGTTTTGGGAGGGATAGATCGGGGGAGGGCTTGCGTAACACAGAGCAATGTCGAGGGCGAGGACAATTTTAGAATTGCACAGAGAGAGAAAAAAATTGTTGATTTTTATACGGATGCAGAAAAATTGGCAATATTGCGTTTGATAATTTTTTTACCCACCCCCCGCGCATCAGAGAAAACTCGAGCAGAAAAATTTGGGGAATTGATGTTGCGCTTTTGAAAAGTCTCACTAAAAATTGTTTATACATTCGTATTATTTTTATTAAACAAATCTCGATAATGCTCCGCAACT